>WNWK01024541.1:0-29603 GCA_009830355.1 Cherax destructor
TGTCATTCACAAATACCAAAAATAATACTGGTCCTAGGACTGACTTCTGTGGCACCCCGCTCGTTACAGGCGCCCACTCTGACACCTCGCCATGTACCATGACTCGCTGTTGTCTTCCTGACAGGTATTCCCTGATCCATTGTATTGCCTTCCCTGTTATCCCTGCCTGGTCATCCAGCTTTTGCACTAATCTCTTGTGTGGAACTGTGTTAAACGCCTTCTTACAGTCTAAGAAAATGTAATCTACCCACCTCTCTCTCTCTTGTCTTACTGCCGTCACCCTGTCATAGAACTTAAGTAGGTGTGTGACGGAGGATTTCCCATCCCTGAAACCGTGCTGGCTGTCGTTGATAAGCTCATTTCTTTCTAGGTCCACCACTCTTCTGATAATCTTCTCCATGACCTTGCATGGAGAAGATTATAAGAAGTGTGTGTGTGTGTACGCACATATTTGTACTACCCTATTTGTGGTTGCAGGGGTCGATTCATAGCACCTGGTCCCGCCTCTTCACTGATTGCTACTAGGTCCTCTTTTTCCCTGCTCCATGAGCTTTATCAAACCTCGTCTTAAAACTATGTATGGTCCCTGCCTCCACTATGTCGCTTTCTAGGCTATTCCACTTCCTGACAACTGAAGAAATACTTCCTAACATCCCTTTGACTCATAGGAATCTTCAACTTCCAATTGTGACCCCTTGTTTCTGTGTCCCCTCTCTGGAACATCTTGTCTCTGTCCACCTTATCTATTCCTCGCAGTATTTAATATGTCGTTATCATGTCTCCCCTAACCCACCTGTCCTCTGGTGTCGTCAGGCCGATTTCCCTTAACCTTTCTTCGTAGGACAATCCCCTTAGCTCTAGGACTAGTCTTGTTGCAAACCTTTGCACTTTCTCTAATTTCTTGACGTGCTTGACCAGGTGTGGGTTCCAAACTGGTGATGCATACTCCAGTATGGGCCTGACGTATATGGTGTACAGAGTCTTGAATGATTCCTTAGTGAGGTATTGGAACGCTATTCTTAGGTTTGCCAGCCGCCCGTATGCTGCAGCAGTTAACTGATCGATGTGTGCCTCAGGAGATGTGCTCGGTATTATACTCACCCCAAGATCTTTTTCCTTGAGTGAGGTTTGCAGTCTTTGACCACCTAGACTATACTCTGTCTGGGGTCTTCTTTGCCCTTCCCCGATCTTCATGATTTTACATTTGGCAGGGTTAAATTCAAGGAGCCAGTTACTGGACCAGGCTTGTAGCCTGTCCAGGTCTCTTTGTAGTCCTGCCTGATCCTCGACTGATTTAATTCTTCTCATTAACTTCACATTATCTGCAAACAGGGACACTTCTGAGTCTATCCCTTCCGTTATGTCATTCACATATACCAAAATCAGTACAGGTCCTAGGACTGACCCTTGCGGAACCCCACTCGTCACAGGTGCCCACTCTGACACCTCGTCACGTACCATGACTCATTGTTTCTTCCCTGTCAGATATTCTCTGATCCATTGCAGTGCCTTTCCTGTTAGGTGTGCCTGATCCTCTAGCTTTTGCATTAACCTCTTGTGAGGAACTGTGTCGAACGCCTTCTTGCAGTCCAAGAAAATGCAGTCTATCCACCCCTCTCTCTCGTGTCTTACTTCTGTTACCTTGTCATAAAACTCCAGTAGGTTTGTGACACAGGATTTTCCTTCCCTGAAACCGTGCTGGTTGTCGTTTATATGCTTGTGTCTTTCTAGGTGCTCCACCACTCTCCTCCTGATGATCTTCTCCATGACTTTGCATACTATACACGTCAGTGACACAGGTCTGTAGTTTAATGCCTCGTGTCTGTCTCCCTTCTTAAAAATTGGGACTACATTTGCCATGTTCCACGCCTCAGGTAGTTGCCCAGTTTCAATGGATGTGTTGAAGATTTGTGTTAGTGGCACACTTAACATCCCTGCTCCCTCTCTAAGGACCCACGGATAAATGTTGTTAGATCCCACCTCTTTTGAGGTATCGAGTTCACATAACAGCTTCTTCACCTTTTCCTTGGTATACCTCCCAATTTTGAATTCCTCGAGTCCTTCCTGTCTCCTCTGTAAATACTTCTTTAAATCTCATGTTGAGCTCCTCACATACCTCTTGGTCGTTTCTTGTGAACTTCCCACCTTCCTTCCTCAGCCTGATTACCTGGTCCTTGACTGTTGTTTTCCTCATGATGTGGTTGTACAACAGCTTTGGGTCAGACTTGACTTTTGATGCTATATCATTTTAGTATTGTCGCTGAGCCTCCCTTCTTACCTGTGCATATTCGTTTCTGGCTCTTCGGCTAATCTCCGTATTTTCCTGGGTCCTTTGTCTTCTGTACTTTTTCCATTCTCTGGTGTACTTGGTTTTTGCCTCCCTACACCTTTGGGTGAACTAAGGACTCGTTTTGGTCTTCCCATTACTTCTGTTTCGCTTGGGGACAAACCTCTCCTCTGCCTCTTTGCATTTGGTTGTCACATATTTCATCATTTCTTTTACTGGTTTTCCTGCCAATTCTCTCTCCCACTGAACGTCTTGTAGGAAGTTCCTCATGCCTGTGTAGTCCCCCTTTTGTAGTTCCGTTTCTCTCTTCCTATTCCTGCTCCCCTCTCCACTTGTAGCTCAACTATATAATCAAAGCGCAGAACCAAGTGATCACTAGCTCCAAGGGGCCTTTCATACGTGATATCCTCAATGTCCGAACTACTCAAGGTGAATACTAGGTCCAGTCTTGCTGGATCATCCCCACCTCTCTCTCTGGTAGTGTCTCTAACATGTTGATGCATGAGGTTTTCCATGATGCATGAGGTGTGTGTGTGTGTGTGTGTGTGTGTGTGTGTGTGTGTGTGTGTGTGTGTGTGTGTGTGCGTGCGTGCGTGCGTATGTGCGTGCGTGTGTGTGTGATTATTGTTGCCACTGAGTTATTCTCATTTAGTTTTATCATTAAAGTGTGTTTGCATTGGCCGAGTCTTAAACTTGCTTTCAGAACTTTCTCATGTCTCTCATTCCACTATACGCACACCTCAGACTGACGTAGTTTTTAACATTCCTGTGGCTCGTCTGTATTTTTTAAATTTTTGTTAATTTAGGATATAAATAAAGGTGAACGCGAGTGCCTCAGTCAGACTGAAATAGCGCAGCTTGGAGCATGAATGGGACTGCTCACTGGTTCTCAGTGTTTGTTTTAGCAGTTGGTAAAGATGGAACTGGTATTACTGGAGTTAATCCTACTTAGACTGTAATGCTTTCTTAAACTGTAAAGCCATTGTAATAATGCTTAATGCAAATGAGTGGGTCACATATGGTGTTAGGAAATCTTGAAATTATATTAACTAAGAACTTTTGGTAAAGTGAGTTTGGATATCTTAATAAATGTGTCAATATTTTTTTTATTTTTAGCTTATAAGTAAATCTATGAATTCACAGAAAGGCATTTATTCTTATCCCCAGTGCATTCACTGTAATTGTTTCAATTATCGATTGTTTCCTAATTTATGGGTTTCGTGTATATTTAAGTATATCATTACTCACGAGAGTCAGGTGGTAGCAGCATCCGTTAATGATACTATATATTTAAAGATATCCCCGGAGTATACCTGGAGAGCGTTTCGGGTATCAACGCCCCCGCGGCGGGGTCTGAAACCAGGCCTCGTAGTGGATCATTGTCTGATCAACCAGGCTGTTACTGCTGGCCGCACGCAAACAGACGTACAAAGCACAGCCCGGCTGGTAAGGTACTGACTTTAGGTGCCTGTCCAGTGCCTTCTTGAAGACAGCCAGGGGTATATTGGTAATCCTCCTTATGTATGCTGGGAGGAAGTTGAACAGTCTTGGGCCCCTGATACTTATTGTGTTGTTTCTCAGTGTTCTCGTGGTTTTCACTGGGAAATGTTGCATCTCCTGCCGAGTCTTTTCCTTTCATAGGGAGTGATTTTCGTGTGCAAGTTTGGTACTAATCTTTCCAGGATTTTCCAAGTGTATATTATCATTTATCTTTTCGCCACTTCAGGAATACATACCAACGGACTTCAACCGTTCCAGTAATTTAGTGCTTTATCGTACTTAGTGTGCCGTGAAAGTTCTTAGTACACTCTCCAGGTCGGCAATTTCGCCTGCCTTGAAGGGGTTTAGTTAGTTAGTTTAATATCTTTATTATGCACCCCATACCCATCCTGTGGGCGGTAGTCAAAAGATTACAGAGGTACATAATGGGTCCATGGAGGGGGGCAGTTAGTGTACAACAGTATTCCAGCCTAGAGAGAACAAGCGATTTGAAGAGGCTCATCATGGGCTTGGCGTCACTAGTTTTGAAGGCTTTCATTATCCATCCTATCATTTTCCTAGCAGATGTGGTAAATACATTGTTGTGGTCTTTGAAGATGAGATCCTCTGACATTATTACTCCCAGGACCTTCACATTAGTTTTTCGCTCTATTGTATGGTTAGAATTTGTATACCCTGATACAGTTTTAATTTCTTAAAGTTTTCCATATCTGAGTAGTTGAAATTTCTCTTCATTGAACTTTATATTGTATTGAGCGGTCCATTTGAAGATTTGGTTGATGTCCGCTTGGAGTCTTGCGGTATCTTCGATGGAGGTCACTGTCATGGCAATCCGGGTGTCTTCCGCAAAGGAAGACAGGGGGCGATGGCTTACATCTGTCAGATATGAGGATGAGGAATAGGATGGGAGAGTACTGTGCCTTGTGGAACAGAACTTTTCACCGTAGCTGCCTAAGACTTTACTCTGCTTACTTTTACTCTTTGTATTCTATTTGTTAGGAAGGTACAGATCCATCTACCATCTTTTCCCGTTATTCCTTTATCACGCATTTTGTGCACTATTACACCATGGTCGCACTTGTCGAAGGCTTTCGTAAAGTCTGTATACTACATCTGCATTTTGTTTATCATCTATAGCATCCAGGACCTCGTCATAATGGTCAAGTAGCTGGGACAGGCAGGAGCGACCTACTCTAAACCCGTGTTGCCCTGGGTTGTGTAATTGGTAGGTATCTAGGTGGTTGGCGATCTTGCTTCTTAGAACCCTTTCAAAGATTATTATAATACGGGATGTTAGTGCTGTCGGTCGGTAGATCTTTGTAATTGCTTTACTGCCACCCTTGTGGAGTGGGGCTATGTCTGTTGTTTTTAGTGAGTGTGGGATGACCCCTGTGTCCATGCTCCCTCTCCATAGAATGCTGAAAGCCTGGGGCAGAGTGCATGGCATGTCACTTATTGCCTTTTCAAAGTCTTGTGGTGTTAGGATAATATCAGAGATTTTTGAGTTGACTAAATTTTGGGTCTCGGTCATAACGAATTCATTTAGATTGTCGACCCTTAGTCTGGGTAACGGCTCGCTGAACACTGAGTCATATAGAGGCTTTAATATCTTACTCATTTCTTTGCTGTCATCTGCGTATGTCCCATCTCGCCTAAGCAGGGGCCCTATACTGGATGGTGTTTTGCCCTTAGATTTGGCATAAGAGAAGAAGTATTGTTTTTTTTCAATTTCCTTTATGGCTTTTAGTTCTTCCTGAGATTCTTGTCTCCTGTAAGATTCCTTAAGCTTAAGTTCGATATTTGCTATTTCTCTGACCAGTGCCTCCCTTCGTATTTCAGATATATTGGCCTCTCTCAGCAGCTCTCTGATTCTTCACCTTCGTCTGTTTAAGGAGCGTCTCTGTCTTTCTAGTTTACATCTTCTCTTTCTTTTTCTTAATGGAATGTTAATTTTTTGTAGGCAAAGGTTCGGATCCGTGTTCTTTAAGATATCTTCCCAGCTTGTTTCATTTAGGACATGATTGACTTGTTCCCATTGTATGTTTTTGCTACTGAAGTTGAATTTTGTGAAGACTCCCTCATGATTGATCACATTTTGCTGGCCAGGAGCCCTGTGCATACATGTCTGTACCTCTGTTATGTTGTGATCTGAGTGTATTGTCTTTGATACTGTTACGTATCAGATCGTCGTTGTTAGTGAAGATGAGATCCAGCGTATTTTCTAGTCTTGTAGGCTCTAATATTTGCTGGTTTAAAGTGAATTTGGTGCAGAGGTTTAATAGCTCGTATGTGTGTGTGTGTGTGTGTGTGTGAATTTTTATCTGCGCTGCCTCCTGGGGTGATCTCTGCTAAAATATTATTTGCAACACTCCTCCATTTTAGGTGTCTCAAGTTGAAATCTCCCAGTAGCAAGATGTTTGGGGCAGGAGTTGTGAGATTTTCCAGACAGTAGTCAATTTTCAAAAGCTGTTCCTAGAATTGCTGGCGAGTTGCATCCGACGGCTTGTATACCACCACAAAGACAAGGTTTTGGTTTTCAATCTTTACTGCCAAAACTTCAACTACTTCATTTGAGGTACCTTTGATATACCTTTGAAGAGTTTTGAGTGCTTCACTACTCTCGGAGCCCGGCCAAGGGCCAGGATCGTCTGGTGCTTGTCTGGCTGGTCAAACAGGCTGTTACTGCTGGAGGCCCGCTGCCCCACATATCCATCACAGCCTTGTTGATCTGGCACCTGGTACAGATACTTGTCCAGTTTTCTCTTGAAGGCTTCTACACTTGTTCCAGCCGTGTTTCTGATATCTTCTGGTAAGATGTTGAATAGTCTGGGACCCCGGATGTTGATACAGTGTTCCCTTATTGTCCCCACAGCACCCCTGCTCCTCACTGGGTTTATTTTACACATCCTCCTATATTTCTCACTCCAGTGTGCAGATTTGGGACCAGGCCCTCGAGTACTTTCCAGGTATATATTATCATGTATCTCTCTCTCCTCCGCTCCAATGAGTAAATGTTCAAGACTTGAAGGCGTTCCCAGTAATTTAGGTGCTTTACTGGCTCAATGTGAGCCGTAAACGATCTCTGTATTTGTTCCAGCTCTGATATTTCTCCTGCTTTGAACGGGGCCGTCAGCACTGAGCAATATTCTAAATGAGGGAGCACTAGCGATTTGAAGAGTGTCACCATCGGCATTATTTCCCTTGTTTTGAAAGATCTCAATACCCACCCCGTCATCTTCCTGGCTGTCGTGATCTTTGTCTTGTTATGGTCTTTAAAAAAAGGTCAGCTGACATAATTATTCCCAGGTCTTTTACGTGTTCCTTTCGTTCTATTTGGTGACCCTCTTGAGTTTTGTATACAGTGTTCCTTTTGAGTTCTTCATTCTTTCCATGCCTAAGCAGCTGGAACTTACCACCATTGAACGTCATGTTCTCCACTGCCCACTGGAAAACCCTGCTTATGTCTTCCTGTAATTTTTCAGTGTCCTCTACCGTAGTGACTTTCACGCTTATTTTAGTGTCATCTGCAAATGATGATACAAAAGTGTGACGGGTGTTTTTATCTATGTCTTCTATGAGGATGAGAAACAGCAGAGGTGCCAGGACAGTGCGTTGGGGTACTGAGCTTTTTACCTCGTTGATGCTTATCTTGCCTGGTTTACTACTAATTTTTGTGTTCTGTGTTAGGAACCCCAAAATCCATCTGCCTACCTTTCCCGTAATGCCCATGGCCCTCATTTTGTGCGCTATCACTCCATGATCGCATTTGTCAAACGCGTTTGCAAAATCTGTGTATATTACATCTGCGTTTTGGTCGTCTTCCAATGCCTCCGTAATTCTGTCATAATGGTTCAGCAGCTGTGACAGGCATGATCGTCCTGCTCTAAAACCATGCTGGTTATGCTGGTTGTGCTGGTCCATGAAATTTGTAACCTGCCGTCTCATCACTCTTTCGAAGATTTTTATGATGTGAGAAGTTAGGTCTAATTTTTAGCTAGTGCTCTACTACCTCCCTTATGCAAAGGAGCTGTCTGCACTCTTTAAGGCCTCCGATATTTCACCTAGATCTAAGCTTTTTCTCCAATGAATACTGAGGGCTCGTGCTAGTGGTACTTTGCATTTCTTTATAAATAGAGCATTCCGTGAATCTGGTCCAGGTGCTGAGTGAGTGGGCATGTTGTCTTTCTTTTTCGAAATCTATGAGATTTGTACTAATGTCAGTTAGTTGGTCTGTGCGGCCTTCTGCTGGAGTGAAAAATATTTCTGCATTTTCAACCTTGCTGTCATTTAGTGAATTTCACTCATTTCCTGTTCATCGTCAGTATACGAATTTACTCTCAATAATGGTCCAATAATGGATTATGCATAGGAATAAAAATATTTTGGGTTTCTTGCAATATCCTGTATGGCCCTTTGTTTCCTTTGTACTTCTTCTGTTAGGTATAACATCCTAAGTTTTTGCTCTAATTTATTAATCTCTCGGCTAAGACTATCTTTCCTCTGTTGCAGCATATTTGTGTTTTTAAGAAATTCAGTAACCCGTTTTCTTCTTTTGTACCATCTCCTACGCTCTCTCTCTATATCTGATCTTCTTCTGGGTTTCCGCAATGGTACGTGCTTCATACATACCTTGAATGCTTAAATATTGCTTCTCTAGGCACTGGTGGGGATTTAGGGCGCTCATGTCTGATTCCCAGAATATGTCTGATAGCTCTTGGTTTATTTTTTTCCCAGTCGATTCTATGGTTGTTAAAATTAAACTTACTGAACATCCCGTCTCTAACATTAGTGATACAGTTCCCTAACCCTGAGTTAATACTGTTTGAACTTCTATGACTTCTATGTCTCTGATTAGTGGGATCAATTATCTGTTGGTTCAATGAGTACTTTTCACAAAGCCTCATTAGTTCCCTGGTATGTGCCTGTTGAGCCAGGGTGCTTCCAGGAGATATTTCTGGTATAACATTATGTTGCGCCATCTTCCATTTTATATGAGGGAGATTAAAATCTCCAAGGAGTAAAATATTTGGTGTGGGATTTTCTAGCCTATCCACATAGCTATCTATCTTCCTTAACTGATCTGTGAATTCCTCAGCAGTTGCTGATGGTGGTTTGTATACTAGGATAATTACCAAATTCCTATTTTCAACTTTGATGCCGAGGATTTCTACTATATCATTCGTAGAGTTCAGCACTTCTGTGCAACAGAAAGTATCTTTTACATAGAGTCCTACTCCTCTCTGTGACCTATTAATTCTATCACATCTATACATGTTATAGTTTTCTATCTTTATCTCTCCGTCCAAAACATCCCTTGTATGTGTTTCTGTAAATGCCCCAAACATGGCATTCGCTTCTGATAGAAGCCCACTGACATAACTAACTTTGTCGTTTTTATTTGATTTCAGTCCCTGAATATTTGCAGATATGAAGCAGGATTACTTGTTTTGTTCTCATTTGGTATGTTTTTGTTTGTCATCCCTTGTTTGGTTAGTACCACTGGTGGTGTACCTGGTATGGCCCCTGGTGTACATACCACTGGTGATGTACTACCTGGTATGGCCCCTGGTGTACATACCACTGGTGGTGTACTACCTGGTATGGCCCCTAGTGTACATACCCCTGGTTTTTCCAGCACTGACTTTGCATTTGATTGTTTATTCGGCCCTGATGGGCTGATGTCTGGTTTGGTATGTCCCATTTTGCTGCCCATCTGTCCCATCTGTACCATTATCCCTTTTTGTTTCTTTCTTTGGTCCGATCGTTTATCTTTATGTGTAAAAAAGATTGCTGTTCATTTTCCCTTTCTCTGCTTTCTTTGTGGCGCTGCGTTCCTTTTACATGATGATCTGGGCAGTTCAGGTCATAACATTCTCTGAACTGTGTTGAAACTTTGCACATCACTGGGTGGCAGTATCTGCTGCACTCTTTCCCTTCCTCAACATGTTCGCACATTTTCTGGTGTGTTTATTCCAGCAAGCTCTGCTATATAGGCACATACCTTTTGCATAGTATCTGCAAATGTTCTGACTGCCTATGTTTACTGAGTTTGTCTTTCCCAAGTTCTGCCACCTGATCTGAATTCTCTTGTTTTCTTTCATCTAGGCGTATTTCTTCCCTTTTTTAATTTTAGTGTGTTCCTGCTCTAGCTTTCTCTTCCTCCAATTCCCTTTTCTCTATGTTATGTACCCATGTACCCGTGGAAAGAGGGTTGGGGTGTGTGAGGGAAAAGTTCCATAGATAGGAGTAATGAAAGTGTGAATATTTGTATGGTGATAGTTTGTGTGGCAGTTTGCTTGTTAAGGTAGGGTGAGTGTCTAGCTCCCGCTATCCCCCCCTTTCTCCACCCAGTAAGAGGTGAAGTGCCAGGCTCTGACCAAGATGATAATCACTTGACTAGCAGCTCCCAACACCTCTCCTTCTGGGCCAGCTAGGGTCATTTGACACAAAGCCGAGGGCGTCAGATGGAGCATTACCCAAACGGGAATACTAGATGTCACTTCAAACATTTATACTCTAAAACTGTGGTTCAGCGAGAACCAAAACCCAGGCAACTACACAGTCATTCTTCAAGTGGTGACAACATCTGAGTCCCTGGTATCTTGAATGGTTCTTTTAGTTTCCATCTATCTGGTTTTCGAAACATCTGTCGACCGATTCACACCTATCAACAACTGCGAGGAGTTCAGAAAACAAGGACCAATTCAGAGCTCCCGTGTCAAGAACGTCGACATGTCTTTCTGCCAACGAACATCTGTATAAATTAGCTTTGAATTCAAGTATTCTTTATCTATTACATTTTTCATGTTGTCTTTAAGATAGGATTAATGCTCATGTTTAAGTGTTTAATATTTTTTTTCATAATTTTTTATAATAAATAAAGAGTTTATTTTCAATGTTATTATTATATTTTTCCTTTTGGTAATTTTCGTAAGGAGGAGCCAGCCTAGCCTCATCTTGGCTTAAAGATCGGACAGGGCTGAGTTTAAACCTTCACAAAGTGCGAGAAGGGGGAGGAACCCTTCCCACTGGTTGGAGGTGGTTGGAGGAGCGAGGTTTGACGAAGGGCCCTTCACACTGGGTTTGCCTGGAGAGGGTTTCGGGGTCAACGCTCCCGCGGCCAGGTCTGAGACCAGGCCTCACGGTGGATCAGGGTCTGATCAACCAGGCTGTTACTGACGGCCAAACCACAGCCCGGTTGGTCAGGTACTGACTTTAGGTGCATGTCCAGTGCCTTCTTGAAGACAGCCAGGAGTCTATTGGTAATCCCCCTAATGTATGCTGGGAGGCAGTTGAACAGTCTTGGGCCCCGGACACTTATGGTGTTGTCTCTCAGTGTACTCGTGGCGCCCCTGCTTTTCATCGGGGAAATGTTGCATCTCCTGCCGAGTCTTTTGCTTTCATAGGGAGTGATTTTCGTGTACAGGTTTCGTACCAATCCCTCCAGGACCTTCCAAGTGTATATTATCATGTATCTCTCTCGCCTGCCTTCCAGGGAATACAGATCAAGGACCTTCAACCGTTCCCTGTAATTTAGGTGCTTTAGTATACTTATGTGTGCCGTGAAAGTTCCTTGTACACTCTCCAGGTCTGAAATGTCGCCAGCCTTGAAGGGGGCTGTTAGTGTACAGCAGTATTCCAGCCTAGAGAGAACAAGTGATTTGAAGAGTGTCATCATGGGCTTGATATCCCTAGTTTTGAAGGTTCTCATTATCCATCCCGATGAGGTAGATACATTGTTGTGGTCTTTAAAGGCGAGATCCTCTGACATTATCACTCCCAAGTCCTTCACATTTATTTTTCGCTTTATTGTATGGTTAGAATTTGTTGTATACCTTGATACATTTTTTATTTCCTCAAGATTTCCATATCTGAGTAGTTGAAATTTCTCTTCATTGAACTTCATATTGTTTTGAGTGACCCATTTGAAGATTTGGTTGATGTCCGCTTGGAGTCTTGCGGAGTCTTCGATGGAGGTCACTGCCATGGCAATCCGGGTGTCATCCGCAAAGGAAGACACGGAGCTATAGCTTACATCTCTGTCTATGTCAGAAATGAGGATGAGGAATAGAATGGGAGTCTGAAACGGACTAATCTAATTTACATTCGTCCTTATGGGAACAGATTCATTCGGTAACGGCACTCGAACAGCGTTTTGGAAAGAATTATTGACGAAATCCGGGGGTCCATTGTATTTTTTGATATGCCTGTGTAAATACCTTACTTTGATCTACACTTTCTTTGTAGTTATGAATTTTATGTATTTGTATATGATAGTAATGCTGCAGTTTATATCTATAGTTTTATAGATTATATTATTAATATTGTTATTGTTTAACTTGCGTGTTTGGCGAGCTGGTGACTGCTGGCAGCTTCTACAGCTGGTGACTGCTGGCAGCTTCTACAGCTGGTGACTGCTGGCAGCTTCTACAGCTGGTGACTGCTGGCAGCTTCTACAGCTGGTGACTGCTGGCAGCTTCTACAGCTGGTGACTGCTGGCAGCTTCTACAGCTGGTGACTGCTGGCAGCTTCTACAGCAGGTGACTGCTGGCAGCTTCTACAGCTGGTGACTGCTGGCAGCTTCTACAGCTGGTGACTGCTGGCAGCTTCTACAGCTGGTGACTGCTGGCAACTTCTACAGCAGGTGACTGCTGGCAGCTTCTACAGCTGGTGACTGCTGGCAGCTTCTACAGCTGGTGACTGCTGAGAGCTTCTACAGCTGGTGACTGCTGGCAGCTTCTACAGATAATGACTGCTGGCAGTTTCTACAGCTGGTGACTGCTGGCAACTTCTACAGCTGGTGACTGCTAGCAGCATCTACAGCTGGTGACTGCTGGCAGTTTCTACAGCTAGTGACTGCTGGCAGCTTCTACAGCTGGTGACTGCTGGCAGCTTCTACAGCTGGTGACTGCTGGCAGCTTCTACAGCTGGTGACTGCTGGCAGCTTCTACAGCTGGTGACTGCTGGCAGCTTCTACAGCAGGTGACTGCTGGCAGCTTCTACAGCTGATGACTGCTGGCAGCTTCTTCAGCTGGTGACTGCTGGCAACTTCTACAGCAGGTGACTGCTGGCAGCATCTACAGCTGGTGACTGCTGGCAGCATATACAGCTGGTGACTGCTGGCAACTTCTACAGCAGGTGACTGCTGGCAGCTTCTACAGCTGGTGACTGCTGGCAGCTTCTTCAGCTGGTACTGCTGGCAACTTCTACAGCAGGTGACTGCTGGCAGCTTCTACAGCTGGTGACTGCTGGCAGCTTCTACAGCTGGTGACTGCTGACTGCTTCTACAGCTGGTGACTGCTGGCAGCTTCTACAGATAATGACTGCTGGCAGTTTCTACAGCTGGTGACTGCTGGCAACTTCTACAGCTGGTGACTGCTAGCAGCATCTACAGCTGGTGACTGCTGGCAGTTTCTACAGCTAGTGACTGCTGGCAGCTTCTACAGCTGGTGACTGCTGGCAGCTTCTACAGCTGGTGACTGCTGGCAGCTTCTACAGCTGGTGACTGCTATCAGCTTCTACAGCTGGTGACTGCTGGCAGCTTCTACAGCTGGTGACTGCTGGCAGCATCTACAGCTGGTGACTGCTGGCAGCATCTACAGCTGGTGACTGCTGGCAGTATCTACAGCTGGTGACTGCTGGCAGCATCTACAGCTGGTGACTGCTGGCAGCATCTACAGCTGGTGACTTCTGGCAGTATCTACAACTGGTGACTTCTGGCAGCTTCTACAGCTGGTGACTGCTGGCAGCTGGTGACTGTTGGCAGCTTATACAGCTGGTGACTGCTGGCAGCATCTACAGCTGGTGACTGCTGGCAGCTTCTAATGCTGGTGACTGCTGGCAGCATCTACAGCTGGTGACTGCTGGCAGTATCTACAGCTGGTGACTGCTGGCAGCATCTACAGCTGGTGACTGCTGGCAGCATCTACAGCTGGTGACTTCTGGCAGTATCTACAGCTGGTGACTTAAATTCTACAGCTGGTGACTGCTTGCAGCTTCTACTGCTGGTGACTGCTTGCAGAATCTACAGCTGGTGACTGCTGGCAGCATCTACAGCTGGTGACTGCTGGCAGCTTCTACAGCTGGTGACTGCTGGCAGCTTCTACAGCTGGTGACTGCTAGCAGCTTATACAGCTGGTGACTGCTGGCAGCATCTACAGCTAGTGACTGCTGGCAGCTTCTAATGCTGGTGACTGCTGGCAGCATCTACAGCTGGTGACTGCTGGCAGCATCTACAGCTGGTGACTGCTGGCAGCATCTACAGCTGGTGACTGCTGGTAGCATCTACAGCTGGTGACTGCTGGCAGTTTCTACAGCTGGTGACTGCTGGCAGTATCTACAGCTGGTGACTGCTTGCAGCTTCTACTGCTGGTGACTGCTGGCAGCATCTACAGCTGGTGACTGCTGGCAGCATCTACAGCTGGTGACTGCTGGCAGCTTCTACAGATGGTGACTGTTGGCTGCTTCTACAGCTGGTGACTGCTGGCAGCTTCTACAGCTGGTGATTGCTGGCAGCTTCTACAGCTGGTGACTGCTGGCAGCTTCTATAGCTGGTGACTGCTGGCAGCTTCTACAGCTGGTGACTGCTGGCAACTTCTACAGCTGGTGACTGCTGGCAGCTTCTACAGTTGGTGACTGCTGGCAGCTTCTACAGCTGGTGACTGCTGGCAGCTTCTACAGCTGGTGACTGCTGGCAGCTTCTACAGCTGGTGACTGCTGTCAGCTTCTACAGCTGGTGACTGCTGGCAGCTTCTACAGTTGGTGAGTGCTGGCAGCTTCTACAGCTGGTGACTGCTGGCTGCTTCTACAGCTGGTGACTGCTGGCAGCTTCTACAGCTGGTGACTGCTGGCAGCTTCTACAGCTGGTGACTGCTGGCAGCTTCTACAGCTGGTGACTGCTGGCAGCTTCTACAGCTGGTGACTGCTGGCAGCTTCTACAGCTGGTGACTGCTGTCAGCTTCTACAGCTGGTGACTGCTGGCAGCTTCTACAGCTGGTGACTGCTGGCTGCTTCTACAGCTGGTGACTGCTGGCAGCTTCTACAGCTGGTGACTGCTGGCAGCTTCTACAGCTGGTGACTGCTATCAGCTTCTACAGCTGGTGACTGCTGGCAACTTCTACAGCAGGTGACTGCTGGCAGCTTCTACAGCTGGTGACTGCTGGCAGCTTCTACAGCTGGTGACTGCTGACTGCTTCTACAGCTGGTGACTGCTGGCAGCTTCTACAGATAATGACTGCTGGCAGTTTCTACAGCTGGTGACTGCTGGCAGCTTTACAGCTGGTGACTGCTGGCAGCTTCTACAGCTGGTGACTGCTGTCAGCTTCTACAGCTGGTGACTGCTGGCAGCTTCTACAGCTGGTGACTGCTGGCTGCTTCTACAGCTGGTGACTGCTGGCAGCTTCTACAGCTGGTGACTGCTGGCAGCTTCTACAGCTGGTGACTGCTGGCAGCTTCTACAGCTGGTGACTGCTGGCAGCTTCTACAGCTGGTGCCTGCTGGCAGCTTCTACAGCTGGTGACTGCTGGCAGCTTCTACAGCTGGTGTCTGCTGGCAGCTTCTACAGCTGGTGACTGCTGGCAGCTTCTACAGCTGGTGACTGCTGGCAGCTTCTACAGCTGGTGTCTGCTGGCAGCTTCTACAGCTGTGACTGCTGGCAGCTTCTACAGCTGGTGACTGCTGGCAGCTTCTACAGCGTGTTGAGGAAGTGCTGGTCTATAGCACCTCACTTCTTACATCTTAGGTTTTGTTCAAGTAAGTAAGTTTATTCAGGTATACACAAATACAGTTACATATATTATCATACATAGCAGCATATGTGTAGAGAACCTACTGATCTCTGCATTTAGCTTTTCTGGTACAGCATTTAGCTTTTCTAGCACTATGGTGACTGTTTTTTGCTATGGCACTGGTGTGAGGATTTACTAAAGGAAATGCTTTCTGTAGTGTGTACTGGGTTTACTGTTGTGTATATTGCGTTCACTGGCAACTTTTTTTCTTTCTTTCTTATTTCCTCAACCTGTACATTCTTTTAATACTTCCACAAGATTTGTACACCCTTTCGTGTTTCCACTGTATTGTACTCTGTGGTGTCGCTATACATACGTAGGTGTCTACCTGGAGTCTACCTGGAGGGCATTCCGGGGATCGACGTCCCCGCGGCCCGGTATACGACCAGGCCTCCCCGTGGATCAGGGTCTGATCAACGAGGCTGTTACTGCTGGCTGCACGTAGTCCAACGTACGAACCACAGCCCGGCATATGTGTAGATGTAGGGTGAAATTTTTAAACAACTGGCTGGAGTGGTAGGATCCTGGCGACTCCTGGTAACTATAAACACGACGGGTATCCACTAGGCCTATTACAAGAGAAACACTCTTATTTACCACCACATTTGTTTTGTTATCTTATCTATACACTGTGTACCACTGTGATATACACTGTGTACCACTGTGATATACACTGTGTACCACTGTGATATAAACTGTGTACCACTGTGATATACACTGTGCACCACTGTGATATACACTGTGCACCACTGTGATATACACTATATACCACTGTGATATACACTGTGTACCACTGTGATATACACTATGTACCACTGTAATATACCTGGAGTCTACCTGTAGAGGTTTTCGGGGGTCAACTCCTCCGCGGCCAGGCCTGCGACTAGGCCTCATGGTGGATCAGGGTCTGATTAACCAGGCTGTTACTGCCGGCCGCACGCAAACTGACGTACGAACCACAGCCCAGTTGGTCAGGTACTGACTTTAGGTGCCTGTCCAGTGCCTTCTTGAAGACAGCCAAGGGTCTATTGGTAATCCCCCTAATGTATGCTGGGAGGCAGTTGAACAGTCTTGGGCCCCGGACACTTATGGTGTTGTCTCTCAGTGTACTCGTGGCGCCCCGGCTTTTCATCGGGGAAATGTTGCATCTCCTGCCGAGTCTTTTGCTTTCATAGAGAGTAATTTTCGTGTGCAAGTTTGGTACTAATCACTCTAGGATTTTCTAAGTGTATATAATTATGTATCTCTCTCGCCTGCGTTCCAGGGAATACAGATCAAGGACCTTCAACCGTTCCCAGTAATTTAGGTGCTTTATCGTACTTATGTGTGCTGTGAAAGTTCTTTGTACACTCTCCTGGTCTGAAATGTCGCCAGCCTTGAAGGAGGCCGTTAGTGTACAACAGTATTCCAGCCTAGAGAGAACAAGTGATTTGAAGAATGTCATCATGGGCTTGGCGTCCCTAATTTTGAAGGTTCTCATTATCCATCCTATCATTTTTCTAGCCGATGAGGTAGATACATTGTTGTGGTCTTTAAAGGCGAGATCCTCTGACATTATCACTCCCAAGTCCTTAACATTTATTTTTCGCTTTATTGTATGGTTAGAATTTGTTGTATACCTTGATACATTTTTTATTTCCTCAAGTTTTCCATATCTGAGTAGTTGAAATTTCTCCTCGTTGAACTTCATATTGTTTTGAGTGACCCATTTGAAGAGTTGGTTGATGTCCGCTTGGTGTCTTGTGGTGTCTTCGATGGAGGTCACTGTCATGGCAATCCGGGTGTCATCCGCAAAGGAAGACTCGGAGCTATGGCTTACATCTCTGTCTATGTCAGAAATGAGGATATATACTATGTACCACTGTGATATACACTGTGTACCATTGTGATATACACTGTGTACCACTGTGTACCACTGTGATATACACTATATACCACTGTGATATACACTGTGCACCACTGTGATATACACTGTGTACCACTGTGATATATATTGTGCACCACTGTGATATACACTGTGTACCACTGTGATATATATTGTGCACCACTTTGATATACACTGTGCACCACTGTGATATACAATGTGTACTACTGTGATATACACTGTGTACCACTGTGATATACACTGTGCACCACTGTGATATACACTGTGTATAACTGTGATATACACTGTGTACCTTTGGGATATATACAGTGTACCACTGTGATATACACTGAATAATTATGCATGACCCTCTATTTTCAGGGAGGCTTCTGGGAGACTTTCTTTTCTCTCACAGAGAAAAAGAGAGGTTAAGAGAGTGGAACAAATGGATTTGACAGTTAAAAATAGGAGAGGAGAGTTATTAAATGGAGAGTTAGAGGTATCGGGAAGATGGAGGGAATATTTTGAGGAGTTGTTAAATGTTGATGAAGACAGGGAAGCTGTGATTTCGTGTATAGGGCAAGGAGGAATAACATCTTGTAGGAGTGTGGAAGAGCCAGTTGTGAGTGTGGGGGAAGTTCGTGAGGCAGTGGGTAGAATGAAAGGGGGTAAGGCAGCTGGGATTGATGGGATAAAGATAGAAATGTTAAAAGCAGGTGGGGATATAGTTTTGGAGTGGTTGGTGCTATTATTTAATAAATGTATGGAAGAGGGTAAGGTACCTAGGGATTGGTAGAGAGCATGTAGTGTTCCTTATATGGATGTGAAGCATGGGTGATGAATGTTGCAACGAGGAGAAGGCTGGAGGCAGTGGAGATGTCATGTCTGAGGTCAATGTGTGGTGTGAATATAATGCAAAGAATTAGGTGTTTGGAAATTAGGAGGAGGTGCGGGATTACCAAAACTATTATCCAGAGAGCTGAGGAGGGGTTGTTGAGGTGGTTCGGACATGTAGAGAGAATGGAACGAAACAGAATGACTTCGAGGGTGTATAAATCTGTAGTGGAGGGAAGGCGGGGTAGGGGTCAGCATTGGAAAGGATGGAGGCAGGGGGTTAAGGAGGTTTTGTGCCAAATTTTCCAGATTTTTTTTAGGGGTGGTGCTGAATTTTCCAGATTTTTAAAAAAAATCGTGGGTGCTGCCATTTTTTAATTTTTTTCGGATTTTTTTTCT
The DNA here is from genome assembly GCA_009830355.1 of Cherax destructor. NCBI lineage: Eukaryota > Metazoa > Arthropoda > Malacostraca > Decapoda > Parastacidae > Cherax > Cherax destructor. The sequence goes on from WNWK01024541.1 coordinate 18,671, forward strand.
CAAATTTTCGAATTTTTGGGTCTATCCCAACAGCGATCATTTGATCTCCAGCTCCTGGCTAACTTTACCATCGAGTAAATGAAGTTTAACACCCTTGAGGTATTCATCATCATGTGTCATTTGCTACAAGAATCAAAGATGTAAAAGAATACAGCTCCTGGTTCCCAGTTCAACACCTACATGTCATTTATTTACAAGAATCAACAAGTAAAAAAAGAGGTAATAAGATAACCCTGTAATATTTTAACACCAAGTGGTGTGTTAACCGATGATAACATATTTTGCGCTAAACACTCATGTGCTTTTGGAGCTCTTGGGTCACACATTTTTAGAGTTATTAAGGTGTACAAAGTAAGAGAGAGAGAGGCTGCGCCAGGTGACAATCCCGCACTGCGCTACTCTGAGAAAACTTCCCCTCACTCCTTCAGTTGCTGTCTTGCAACATTGCATAGCTCCTGATGACGCACTGATAAGTGTGAAAGTACTTGAACTAAAGCCTCCCCTTCGTGGCTTATCTTGCATAGTTAAGATCTCCTGTCTGCGATTATCTGCATATATATATATATATATATATATATATATATATATATATATATATATATATATATATAGATACTTAAATTAAGTTGTAATACACAACTGTCATTGAGTTAACAAAATGGACGATGAGCTCGAACCGTGGTCCGTAAATTGAGAGTCCGATGCTTTACCGCGTCGACTACCCAGGCTTGTATCAGGAAGGAAACAGAAGCAATGTTTATTGTACTATCTTCCGTCAGAGGCAACAGTTTGAATTCATAGACGACGTGGCATTGAAGGAGGTAAGAATAGATCTACTGTTTAATTGCTGGTCCGAGGGAAGGAGTTCAGTTGGGTTACAGTTGGTGTCTCTGGTGGAATAGAATACCATAATTATTAGTTCCGTTTCCTTACTGTTAGAAGCCTGGGTTCGAGCCCCTCATCCATCCTTCAGTTTATCTATACATACATGTATATTAGGGTAGGTAAGGTTCGTCAGGAAACAGGACAAGTGTTTCCTGACGCGGGTCATATGATGATCCACAACTGAAGATTTTGGTCATCTGACCGAGGCCTTCCGCTGGCTTACCGTTCCATCCCTTTAAAAATTATGGTTATGACAAGGCCCAGGTAGGCTGGTGTCTGACGTAGTAAACCATCTGTTCCTTCCAGAGAAAATGAGCTTGGTCTTCCTTCCACAGAAAACCAAGAAGGGTAATCCAACGCTGGATACTATTATAAATTTTATACATAAAAGTATCACGAGGAAAATACTAGAAGATAATTAACAGCCAGCCCCAAGCTTCTAACCGCCGGGAACAAGTCATGTGACGTATATAAGTATATAATATGCTAAAATAATTAACAAGAAAGAGTTTTAACCTCTATTAAATTCTTTATCTTTCATATAGATATAAAAATGTTTGTAGATGGTCATGTAGCACAATCATGCAGCTGACTGCTGTGCTTTTTCTTTTACTAGCTAAAGCCTCGTGAATTTTACTATACAATTTTCTCGTTTATAAAAGACAAGGAAGAATTATATAATACATTATATTCCATGTACTCTTGCATGACGATGTAGAAGTGCTTGGAGATAATCATGCAGTTCAGCTGAAGATGAGACAATTGTGGGTCGTGTTTTGTTAGTTGCCGCCTCTCTTATATTTCACTATCCAAATTTCTCCTTTATAATAGTGACAAGTAAGAATTTTATCCTGTCTTAAATTCCTTGTTCTCTTATTAAATCCTCGTAAATTCTTGTTGTCTAAGAAGAGTGTTCTTTGATAGGGAAGTGTTTGAAGATGGAACGTGACTACCTTCGACAAGTGTGACCATGGTGTAATAACCCACAAAATGCGTGATAAAGGAATAGCAGGAAAAGTTGGTAGATGGATCTCTAATTTCCTAACAAATAGAACACAAAGAGTAGTAGTAAACGGAGCAAAGTCTGAGGCGGCTACAGTGAAAAGCTCTGTTCCACAAGGCACAGTACTCGCTCCCATCCTGTTCCTCAACCTCATATCTGACATAGACATGGATGTAATCCACGGCACCGTGTCTTCATGCGCAGATGATACCCGAATCTGCATGAGTGTCATCCATTGAAGACAATGCAAGACTCCAGGTGGACATCAACCAAATTTTTAAATGGGCCATAGAAAACAATAGATTTAGATTTTGCCACTGAAGTGGCTAGTTTATTGTGCACCCCATATCCATCCTGTGGACGGTAGCGCAAGAACATATGGATACACAAAAGGCCTAGGCACTAGGCCCCAAAAGGGTTAACAATTGTACATTTGGATTTATATCTATATTTCACTTATCTGTTACAAGCAAATTTAGGAAATTTGCTTAGTATAACTGGTATCTTATTTTCTTTAATAAGATATCTTGACATGTCACATAGGTTATTATACTGTCTATCTTTATATTCCTCAATAAGTGGACAATTAAGCACATAGTGTTCAAGACAGTGACCATATGCCTGATCACATAATTTGCATTTAGTTTGATCATTGTCTGTGTGTCTCCCAAACTGCCAGAAGTACTTGTAGCCAAGCCTAAGCCTGGCCACTACAACATCAGTCAGTCTGTTCACATTGCAAGTTGCTCCATAAACATACTTATCTATGTTCATGTTATCATAGTGGGTTATAGATCTACTCAGGCTTCTAACTGCATTCCTATAGCAATCATTTTCATTATTTATTTCTCTCCTAATATTATTCCTAATTCTAGACACAGATATACCAAAGTTATATTCTACATTCTCCTTCTGGGTACTCTTCTTGGCTAACATATCAACATTATCATGAAGTAGTAATCCAATGTGTGATGGAATCCATAGCAATTGTACATTAATTCCTTTGTCATGGATTTTTGAGTGTCTATACCTGGCTTCTCCAATGAGCATGCTGTTAGAATCATTATATGAGTCAAGAGCCTTCAATGATGACATAGAATCAGTAATGATGATAGAGTCAAGCTCAGTGTCATAGGTTAGCTTTAGTGCCATTTGGATTGCAAACAATTCAGTTTGCAGTGTAGACGCCCAGTTGTTAATTCTTATGCCTAGTTCAAAAAAAATATTATTGTTCTTAACTAGGGAGGTGGCGACCAGAGCAGATGCAGCGCTGCCAGAAGACTCCTGTTTAGATCCATCAGTGTATATAACTTGTGATAACTTATTACTACCAGCTAGGCGATAAATTTCTTCTTGAGCAGTTGCTTTAACAAGTGATTTAAGGAAGGGATTACTAGCAATGAGCTTCTTGGGAGGGACTTGCAGGTATGTGATATTAAATGAACACATCTTCCATGGGGGGGGTGAAATGCTCTTGTTACCTACAGTGATACAATTCATGCAGGTTGTAAAATTTAATGTAATTGCATGTTTTCACAATCCATTTAGATCTGTGAGTATTTACTTCTAGACATTTAGTAAGATTCATTGTAACAGTGTCTGGTTCATTTCTTAACATTCTAATACCAATTACAGTGTTAATCTCAACAATCCTATCACTGATACTAGTAATACCAAGCTCCTTCCTCATATTAAGAACCTTTGTAGATTTGGGACAGCCAAGAATAATTCTGAGAGCTTCATTTTGCATTAACTCCAAGGGTCGGAGAGAACTTTCTCTAGCTAATATCAACGTGGGAGCAGCATAAACAATTAAGGACCTAATATAGGCTATGTACATCATTCTCACGATTCTCACATTAGCACCATAGTTGGGGTTGTAGCCAGGAACAGCTTTAAGAGCATTTAGTCTATCTTTTCATTTTTTATTTAGTTGTGTTATAGTGGATTTGTTAAAGGGTACATCTACACCAAGATATCTGTAAGTTTTAACGTAGCTAATGTTTTCACCCTGTCGTTTGCTTGTTAATATCTTTGTTTAGAGGAAGATATTAAGATTGGGTTTGCGTAGCATTTAAGATTGGGTTGAACAAATATCTTGTTAGTGTGATGGAATGTGAAGAACCTGCCTAGTATGGGCCAACAGGCCTGCTGCAGTGTTCCTCCTTTCTTATGTTCTTATTTGAGGCAGTAGACAGTGATAAAGAATATGATATAGTTTACTTGGATTTCAGTAAGGCCTTCGATAGAGTATCTCACAAGAGACTCTTAAGAAAGGTGGCAGCTCATGGTATAGGAGGTAAAGTTCTAGCATGGATAGAGGCATGGCTTACCAATAGAAAGCAGAGAGTTTCCATTAATGTGGTCAAATCTGAATGGGGATTAGTCACTAGTGGCGTTCCACAAGTATCAGTTTTAGGCCCATTGTTGATCATAATTTACATAAATAACCTTGATGAAGGAATTGCAAGTGACATGAGTAAATTTGCTGATGATACAAAAATAGGCCGTATGATTCATTCTGAAGAGGATACCAGTGAACTCCAGGAGGATTTGGACAAATTAATGTCTTGGTCTGAAAAGTGGCAGATGAAGTTCAATGTGGACAAGTGTAAGGTACTAGTCCTTGGTAATGAAAATATCCCTCGAATTTATAAACTAGGTGAAGTAGAGCTTGATCATACAGAATGTGAAAAGGACTTGGGAGTCATTGTAAGCAAAAATCTAAAGCCAAGACAACAGTGCCTAAGTGTGCGCAATAAGGCTAACAAATTACTAGGATTTATTTCAAGACGTATAAGCAACAGAAATCCAAAAGTTATTTTACAGCTCTATACATCACTAGTGAGACCTCATTTGGATTATGCAGCTCAGTTTTGGTCTCCTTACTACAGGATGGATATAAATTCATTGGAGAACATACAAAGAAGAATGACTTAAATGATTTACAGTATAAGAAATCTCCCGTATAAAGATAGACTTAATAAAGACTGAAAAATTTTGGAATTTTTTTTTTCTTATCAAAAAATAGTGCAAAATTCTGGCAACATTTTGGTGTAAACAGCTTGTTTCTATCATATTTCTCTGTATGTTTTTTCTTAAATGTAATTTTTTAGTTCTTGCTTTCATAAATAATACATGTTGCCAATTAGTGTTTTTTTTCCACCCAAAATTACGATTTTTATGATTGTTTCATTCAAAATACACTACATAGCAATATCTCTGATGCCTCCTTTCAAGTGCAGGAACTAATGCTAGCTCAGTCGCCTCTTTGGTCTCAACAAGTGTTGATGTGTGCAACACGCTGAGATTTAGCGCTCCATATCCATAGAGTTTTACAGAAACAAATATATCAATAACTCAGAAATCAATTATTGACATTGTGAACCATATTTTGCGAAAATTATTAATAGGATTGTAATTATTTTTGCAAACTTTATTGAGTAAAGATGGCTCTACAAACACCCATTGAGGATTTCTGATATCTTTCACAGCTTTGTTTGTATTGATTTTTTTCCCCACAAAAAATAAACAAAAAAAAATCACTAAATTCAACATTTTTTATAATAGAATCTATTGATATTTTGGCTAAAATGCATTGGGTCAACAATTATATAGTCTTTATCTTTCATCTAATGTTAACTAGAGCATTGTACATCTTCCCAGTTTTGTAAAAATAGGAAAGTTTTGTGACTCCTCAAATTTGGAACAATTTATTTTTTTCTATCTAACTTAAAGGCAAAAAGTCAATACAAAGACAGTGTATAGGTTTTTAAAAGCTGTATAAATCACTGTAAAAATCCCATTGAAATTAGACCAAAATAAAAAAAAAAGTGTGAATTCATTCGCCCCTCCCTTAAACCAAGACAGCAATGCCTAAGCGTACGTAATAAGGCAAATAGATTACTGGGATTTATATCAAGAAGTGTTAGCAACAGAAGTCCAGAGGTTATATTACAGCTTTATACATCATTAGTAAGGCCTCACCTAGATTACGCAGCTCAGTTCTGGTCTCCATATTACAGAATAGACGTAAATTCGTTAGAAAACATTCAGCGTAGAATGACTAAATTAATACATAGCATTAGAAGTCGTTACCATCAAATTACCGCCCAATAAGTCTAACATCAATTGTAGGCAAATTGTTAGAGTCGAGTATAGCTGATAACATAAGAAGTCATCTCGATAGGCATAATTTGATTAATGATACTCAACATGGATTCACCAGGGGCCGTTCCAGCCTAACTAATTTATTAATTTTTTTCAGTAAGGCTTTTGAGGCAGTTGATCATGATAAAAAATTCGATATTGTTTATCTGGATTTTAGTAAGGCTTTTGATAGAAAGTGGCTGCACACGGCATTGGGGGAAAAGTGTTTTCATGGATCGAGTCATAACTCACCAATAGGAAGCAGAGGGTGTGCATAAATGGGGTTAAATCTGAGTGGGGATCTGTAACAAGTGGCGTTCCACAGGGATCGGTTTTGGGTCCTTTGTTGTTTATAATATATATAAATGACCTTGACGAGGGAATTACTAGTGATATGAGCAAATTCGCTGATGACACGAAGATAGGTAGGATAATCGATTCAGACGTAGATGTCACGGAACTTCAGGAGGATTTAGATAAACTCAATTCCTGGTCAGAAAAATGGCAGATGCAGTTCAATGTAGATAAATGCAAAGTTCTAAAGCTCGGGAATGTTCATAACCCTAGCACCTACCAGCTTAATAATGTTGAACTCAGCCGTACAGAATGCGAAAAGGATTTGGGGGTTATGGTAAGCAGCAACCTCAAACCAAGTCAGCAATGCCTAAGCGTAAGAAATAAAGCAAATAGATTACTGGATTTATATCAAAAGTGTAAGCAACAGAAGTCCAGCGGTTATATTACAGCTTTATACATCATTAGTAAGGCCTCACCTAGATTACGCAGCTCAATCTGGTCTCCATTTAACAGAATGGATATAAATTCGTTAGAAAACATTCAGCGACGAATGACAAAGTTAATTCATAGCATTAGAAATCTTCCGTATGAAAAAAGATTGAAGACCCTTAAATTACATTCACTTGTAAGACGAAGAATGAGGGAGACATGATCGAGGTATATAAGTGGAAGATGGGTATTAATAAGGGGGATATAAATAAGGTCTTGAGGATATCTCTCCAAGAGAGAACCCGCAATAATGGATTCAAATTGGATAAGTTTAGATTTAGAATGGATATAGGAAAATATTGGTTTGGAAATAGGGTAGTTGATGATTGGAACAGTCTGCCTAGTAGGGTTATTGAAGCTAGGACCTTGGGTAGTTTCAAATTTAAGTTGGATAAATACATGAGTGAGAGGGGATGGATTTGAGTGGGACTCGCACTTGAGTTAAAAGAATCATCAAAGCTTATTTCTTGGGTAGAATTGAAAATTAGGTTGGGCAATTATTCTGTTAGTGGGATGGATTGTGAAGGACCTGCCTAGTATGGGCCAACAGGCCTGCTGCAGTGTTCCTCCTTTCTTATGTTCTTATGTTCTTACTATACTTTCGTACATTCCCTTCTTTGCCTCCATGGATAACGTTTTTTGTCTCCACAGATACCTCAACGCACCACTCACCTTTTTTTCCTTCATCAATTCTATGGTTAACCTCATCCTTCATAAACCCATCCGCTGACACATCAACTCCCAAATATAAGAACATAAGAACATAAGAAAGGAGGAACACTGCAGCAGGCCTGTTGGCCCATACTAGGCAGGTCCTTCACAATCCGTCCCACTAACAGAATATTTGCTCAACCCAATTTTCAATGCTACCCAAGAAATAAGCTTTGACAATTCTACCCACTCATGCGCGAGTCCCACTCAAATCCAACCCCTCTCACTCATGAATTTATCCAACCTAAATTTGAAACTACCCAAGGTCCTAGCTTCAATAACCCTACTAGGCAGACTGTTCCACTCATCAACTACCTATTTCCAAACCAATACTTTCCTATATCCTTTCTAAATCTAAACTTATCTAACTTGAATCCATTATTGCGGGTTCTCTCTTGGAGAGATATCCTCAAGACCTTATTTATATCCCCTTTGTTAATACCCATTTTCCACTTGTATACCTCGATCATGTCTCCCCTCATTCTACGTCTCACAAGTGAATGTAATTTTAGGGTCTTCAATCTTTCTTCGTAAGGAAGATTTCTAATGCTATGTATTAATTTAGTCATTCTACGCTGAATGTTTTCTAACGAATTTATGTCCATTCTGTAATATGGAGACCAGAACTGAGCTGCGTAATCTAGGTGAGGCCTTACTAATGATGTATAAAGCTGTAATATAACCTCTGGACTTCTGTTGCTAACACTTCTTGATATAAATCCCAGTAATCTATTTGCCTTATTACGTACGCTTAGGCATTGCTGTCTTGGTTTAAGGTTGCTGCTTACCATCACCCCCAAGTCCTTCTCGCAATCTGTATGGCTAAGTTCTACGTTATTTAACTTATAAGTGCTTGGGTTATGGACACTCCCGAGCTTCAGAACCTTGCATTTATCTACATTGAACTGCATCTGCCACTTTTCTGACCACGAATTAAGTTTGTCTAAATCTTCCTGAAGTTCTATGACATCTATGTTTGAATCAATTATCCTACCTATCTTCGTGTCGTCGGCGAATTTGCTCATATCACTAGTAATTCCCTCATCAGGTCATTGATATATATTATAAATAACAATGGGCCTAAGACTGATCCCTGTGGAACACCACTTGTTACAAGTCCCATTCGGATTTAACCCCATTTATGCACACTCTCTGCTTCCTATTGGTGAGCCATGACTCGATCCATGACAGCACTTTTCCCCAATGCCATGAGCTGCCACTTTCTTTAACAGTCTCTGGTGCGGTACTCTATCAAAAGCCTTACTAAAGTCTAAATAAACAATATCGAATTCTTTATCGTGATCAACAGCCTCAAAAGCTTTACTGAAGAAGGTTAATAAATTAGATAGGCAGGAACGGCCCCTCGTGAATCCATGCTGGGTATCATTAATCAAATTATGGTTATCTAGATGGCTTCTAATAATATCAGCTATAATTGACTCTAGTAATTTGCCTACAATTGAGGTCAGGCTTATTGGGCGGTAGTTTGACGGTAGTGACTTGTCCCCTCTTTAAAAATAGGAATTACATTAGCCATCTTCCACATATCAGACACTACACCTGTTTGAAGAGATAAATTAAAATGTTAGATATTGGTTCAGAGAGTTCCATTTTGCATTCCTTAAGAACCCTTGCAAAAGCTCATCAGGACCCGGCGATTTATTTTGTTTCAGTCGGTCCAGCTGTTTCATAATCATTTCGCTAGTGACTGTGATATTACATAATTTATCTTCTTCTGGGCCTCTGTAAAATTAATTACTGGGATATTAATGTCTTCCTGTGTGAAAACCAGAGAAAATAATTATTAAAAATAATTATTAAAACATTTACTTCTTCCATAATCCATCTCTCCAATGTGATATCCAATTTTTCTTTATTTAAATCGTTTGATACCCTCATCACCTTACTCTTATCTATGAAGGGATTCAGGGACACCGGCAGGCCGGACTTGAGTTCTGGAGATGGGAAGTACAGTGCCGGCACTCTGAAGGAGGGGTGTAAATGTTGCAGTTTTATAACTGTAGTGTAAAGCACCCTTCTGGCAAGACAGTGATGGAGTGAATGATGATGAAAGTTTTTCTTTTTCGGGCCACCCTGCCTTGGTGGGAATCGGCCGATGTGTTAATAAAATAAAAAAAAAAAAATATATATATATATATATATATATATATATATATATATATATATATATATATATATATATATATATATATATATATATATATATATATATATATATATATATATATATTACATATGTTGTGCCGGATAAACTGGTCAGTTAGCAAGAACTCATTTATATTGCCTATTATGTCATAATAGATCAATTGTGATAGATATAAAAGCCGTAGTATTGATAATAGCGTTATAATGAAGCATATTTCCCGGCTATCCTGAGTCAGGAATTTCTGCTGACGCAATCATATGTTTCTGATTGGCTGGAATTCTTCTTATAAGCTCCGCCCACTCTGTTATGTTGCCAAATCGTCAATTATTATATAATAATAATAATAATAATAATAATACAAGAAATTAAAGAAAAATATCGGGAAAAAAATACGAAAATTCACAAACTGTCAGCCGGCCTACTTCGGTTGTTGGCGTCACCATATGTGTTATAAACGACCATAATTCCTTGTAGGAATGTCGTAGAACAATGATTCTTGTACCATTGTGTAGCCAGAGAGTTACTCTATTTTTCAATATGTTTAACTCAATTTTCAATATTTTTTTGAAAAATTTTTTCTCGCGCACCGAGCTGCCGTAGGGGCCCCTTAAAATTAAGTCCTTTCTAAAATTTTCTCTAATACGTTTAAAGATATACTTTTTTCAATTATGTTAATGTAAAAATTATTAATTTTGCACAAAAAAGTACCTTAGAATGCTTACCTAACCCTACTATAACAAGCGTAATTTAACTTAGCCAAATCCAACTAAATATATTTTAGACTAGCTTACAATAATTTAATAATTAACAAATACAATGAAATATATTTTTTTCGTTAAGTTCAGAATGATTTTTGAAAATTTTTTCCCAAAAATAAATTTTCCCCTTTCCTTATTTTGCAAGAAGAGGGAGCTATTTAAACCAAAATCCAAAATTTTTTTATTGGGACAAAAACCCCACAAATATATATATATATATATATATATATATATATATATATATATATATATATATATATATATATATATAAAAATATATATATATATTTTATATATATGCATATATATATATATATATATATATATATAATATATATATATATATATATATATATATATATATATATATATATATATATATATAAAATATATATATATAATATATATATATAAATATATATATATATATATATATATATATATATATATATATATATATTATATATATATATG
>WNWK01024542.1:0-29601 GCA_009830355.1 Cherax destructor
TAAATATTCATTTTTCAAAAAAATATTAGTATTTCTGAAATATTTTTAGTAAAATAAAATACATTTTAAATTTTTTGAATTAAATTATGAATATAAAAAATTATTTACATAAATAATATGATTTTAATTAAAAATATTTTAAATCTTGAAATTTAATGAAAATAATATTATTTTTAAAATTTTAATTTTAATATTTATTTTTTAAAAAAATTATTTAATCATATTAAATTTAATATTTTCAATTAAAATTAAATAGAAATTTATGTTTTTTGCTATTTCACGTTTAACGTTTAAAATTTTCTGGAAAACCATTTAGCAAAACTTAATTTTAATTTTAATAAATTTTACTAATTAATTTATGAAATAAAATTTTAATTCTTAGAACTTATTAGATATTTATCAAAAAATAGTTTTAAAATCTGAAAATCTTAATCTAAAAAAAAGCAATAAAATAATTTTAAGATTTTAAATTTAAATTTTCATATTTTTAAAATCATAAAACATAAAATCAATATTTTAAAAATTTATATTATTTCGAAAATATGAAAATTAAAAAGCTCAGAAAATTGCTAAAATCTATTTATTTATATTTCTTTTAGAGTTTATGCTTTTTGAAATATTTACTAAATATTCAACTTTAAATATTTTAATTAAATTTTGGGAAATAAGAAATATTCGAATTACTAAGTTTCTAATGTTGAATCTGAAAATTTAAATAAATTAAATTTTTCATTTTAAAAAATTTAATATTTTAAAAAAATATTTTCAAATCTGAACTTAACTCAAAAATGCAAAATTTATGCATTTTGATTTAATTTATTAAACCATTTAAAAATCTTAATTTCATTTTAAATAATTTCTAATTGAATATGAAATAAGAAAAATGTCTTTTAGGAAGGTATATTTTATCTAAAATAGTTTTCAGAAAATCCTGAAAATCCTTAATCGTCAAATGCAATAAAATAAGTTTTATAGCATTTTTAATATTAATTATTTATATTTTAAACCCATTAAAAATCTATAAAAATCAATATTTTATGAATATTCATATTATTTCGAAAAATACATGAAACATAAAGCTCAGAAAATGTGCTAAATCGTATTTATTGCATATTTGACGTTTAGACGTTTAGTGTTTTCTGGAACTTTTTAAATATTAATTTTCATTTAAATAACTATTGAAATTTATGAAAATAAGCAATTTTATGTTTTCTTTGAACTTACTCAAGGTATATTTTATCTAAAATAGTTTGAAAATCCTGAAAATCCTTAATCGTAAAAATGCAATAAAATAATTATAATTTTAATATTATTAATTATTTAATATTTTAAAAAATCTATAAAATCAATAAATCAAATTTATAGAAATCATATTTTGGCATATTTCGACGTTTAGAGCGGTTTGTGCTTTTGAAAACTCATTTTTAGCTAAATACTTAGATTTCACACTTTAAATAATTTCGCATTGAAATTTATGGGAAAAAGCAAATTTTATGATTTCTTTAGGATTATACAGGTATATTTTATAAAAGTTTGAAAATTTGAAATGCCTAATCGTCAAAATTTTGAATATTATAATTATTTACATATTTTTAAAAATCCATTTTTCAAAAACATGAAACATTAAGTCAGAAACAAATCATTTATTGCATATTTCAGTTTTAGAGCGGTTGATTTTGGCAAAACTCATTTAGCTAAAATACTTAATTTTCACTTAAAAAATTTCACTGCAATTGAATTTATGAAACAAAATTTATGATTCTTTAGACTTATAAGGTATTTATCTAAAAAAGTTTCAAAATTAAATCTTATAAATCATATTTTATAGATTTATTATTTAAAAAAACATAAACTAGAAAATGTGCTAAATCTTTTCATATTTGACGTTTAGAGCGTTTATGCTTTTCTGAACTTTACTAAACTTACATTAAATAAATTTCTACTGCAATTGAATTTATGGGAAAAGTAAGCAAATTTTATGATTTTCTTTTAGGAAGCTTACTATAGGTATATTTTCAAAAAATAGTTTTGAAAATCCTGAAAATGCCTTAAATCGTCAAAAAATGCAATAAAATAAGTTTTATAGCATTTTAATATTATTAATTATTTAATATTTTTAAAAATCCATTAAAAATCTATAAAAATCAATATTTTTATAGAATATTTCATATTATTTTCGAAAATACATGAAACATTAAAAGCTCAGAAAAATGTGCTAAAATCGTATTTATTGCATATTTCGACGTTTTAGACGGTTTGAGTGCTTTTTGGAAAACTCATTTTTCAGCTAAAATACTTAGATTTTCACACTTTAAATAGAATTCTACTGCAATTGAAATTTATGGGAAAAGTAAGCAAAATTTTATGATTTTCTTTTAGAAGCTTACTCAAGGTATATTTTATCTAAAAATAGTTTTCAGAAAATCCTTGAAATCTTAATCGTCAAAAACAATAAAATACGTTTTATAGCATTTTTAATATTTATAAATTATTTAATATTTTTAAAAATCCATTAAAAATCTATAAAAATCAAATTATTTAGAATATTTCATATTATTTCAAAATACATGAAATTAAAAGCTCAGAAAAATGTGCTAAAATCGTATTTTATTGCATATTTCGACGTTTTAGAGCGGTTTATGCTTTTCTGGAAAACCATTTTAGCTAAAATACTTAGATTTTCACACTTTTAAATAGAATTTACTGCAATTGAAATTTTGGGAAAATAAGCAAAATTTTATGATTTTCTTTAGGAAGCTTACTCAAGGTATATTTTATCTAAAAATAGTTTTTCAGAAAATCCTTGAAAATGCTTAATCGTCAAAAATGCAATAAAATAAGTTTTATAGCATTTTAATATTTATAAATTATTTACATATTTTTAAAAATCCCATTAAAATCTATAAAAATCAATATTTATAGAATATTTCATATTATTTTCGAAAATACATGAACATTAAAAGCTCAAATGTGCAAAATCATTTATTGCATATTTCGACGTTTTAGACGGTTTGAGTGCTTCTGGAAAACTCATTTAGCTAAAATACTTAATTTTCACACTTTTAAATAAATTTCTACTGCAATTGAAATTTATGGAAAAATAAGCAAATTTTATGATTTTCTTTAGAACTTATTCACAGGTATATTTTATCTAAAATAGTTTTTCGAAAATCTTGAAAATGCCTTAACGTCAAAAATGCAATAAAATAAGTTTATAGCATTTTATTATTTATAATTATTTACATATTTTTAATCCCATAAAATCTAAATCAATATTTTATAGATATTTCTATTTTCGAAAAATACATGAAACATTAAAAAGCTCAGAAAATGTGCTAAAATCATTTATTGCATATTTCGACGTTTTAGAGCGTTTAGTGCTTTTCTGAAAACTCTTTTTAGCTAAAATACTAATTTTCACACTTTTAAATAGAATTTCTACGCAATTGAAATTTATGGGAAAAGTAAGCAAATTTTATGATTTTCTTAGAAGCTTATACAGGTATATTTTATCTAAAAATAGTTTGAAAATCCTGAAATGCCTTAAATCGTAAATGCAATAAAATAAGTTTTTAGCATTTAATATTTATTAATTATTTATATTTTTAAAAATCCTAATAAAAATCAATATTTTTATAGAATATTTCATTATTTTCGAAAACATGAAACATTAAAAAGCTCAGAAAAATGTGCAAATCGTATTATTGCATATTTCGACGTTTTAGAGCGGTTTGAGCTTTCTGGCAAAACCATTTTTAGCTAAAATACTTAATTTTCACACTTTAAATAAATTCTACCAATTGAAATTTATGAAAAGTAAGAAAATTTTATGATTTTCTTAGAACTTATCAAGGTATATTTTATCTAAAAAGTTTTTCAGAAATCCTGAAAATGCCTAATCGTAAATGAATATTTATTAATTATTATATTTTTAAATCCATTAAAATCTATAAAATCAATATTTAGAATATTTCATATTTTTCGAAATACATGAAACATTAAACTCAGAAATGCAAATCATTATGGCATATTTGCGTTTAGAGGTTTGATGCTTTTCCAACTCATTTTTAGCTAAATACTTAGATTTTCACCTTTTAAATAGAATTTCACTGCAATTGAAATTTATGGAAAAGTACAAAATTTTATGATTTTCTTAGAAGCTAATATATTTTATAAAAAGTTCAGAAACTGAAATTAATGTCAAAATTTTTGAATATATTAATTATTTATATATTTAATCCATTAAAATCTATAAAATCAATATTTTATAGAATATTTCATATTTTTTCGAAATACATGAAACATTAAGTCAGAAAATGTGCTAAATCATTTTGCATATTTGACGTTTAGTTATGTTTTCTGGGAAAACCTTTTAGCTAAAATACTTAATTTTCACACTTTTAAATAAATTTCTGCAATTGAAATTATGGAAAAGTGCAAAATTTTATGATTTTCTTGCTTCTACAGGTATATTTATCTAAATTTTTCAGAAAACAATGTTAATAAATCAATAAATCAGTTTTAGCATTTTGAATATATTAATTATAATATTTTTAAAAATCCCATTAAAAATCTATAAAATCAATATTTTTATAGAATATTTCATATTATTTTCGAAAATACATGAAACATTAAAAGCTCAGAAAATGTGCTAAAATCGTATTTTATTGCATATTTCGACGTTTTAGAGCGTTTGAGTGTTTGAAAACTCATTTTTAGTAAAATACTTAGATTTTCACACTTTTAAATAGAATTTCTACTGCAATTGAAATTTATGGGAAAAGTAAGCAAAATTTTATGATTTTCTTTAGGAAACTTACTCACAGGTATATTTTATCTAAAAATATTTTCAGAAAATCCTTGAAAATGCCTTAAATCGTCAAAAAATCAATAAAATAAGTTTTAATAATTTTAATATTATATTTTTAAAAATCCCTTAAAATCTATAAAATCATATTTTATAGAATATTTCATATTATTTTCGAAAAATACATGAAACATTAAAAGCTCAGAAAATGTGCTAAAATCGTATTTTATTGCATATTTCGACGTTTTAGAGCGGTTTGAGTGCTTTTCTGGCAAAACTCATTTTTCAGCTAAAATACTTAGATTTTCACACTTTTAAATAGAATTTCTATGCAATTGAAATTTATGGGAAAAGTAAGCAAAATTTTATGATTTTCTTTTAGGAAGCTTACTTATAGGTATATTTTATCTAAAAAATAGTTTTCAGAAAATTCATGAAAATGCCTTAAATCGTCAAAAAATGCAATAAAATCAAGTTTTATAGCATTTTGAATATTATTAATTATTTACATATTTTTAAAAATCTCATTAAAAATCTAAAAAATTCAATATTTATATAGAATATTTCATATTATTTTCGAAATATACATGAAACATTAAAAAGCTCAGAAAAATGTGCTAAAATCGTATTTTATTGCATATTTCGACGTTTTAGAGCAGTTTAGTGCTTTTCTGGCAAAACTCATTTTTAGCTAAAATACTTACATTTTCACACTTTTAAATAGAATTTCTACTGCAATTGAAATTTATGGGAAAAGTAAGCAAAATTTTATGATTTTCTTTTAGGAAACTTACTCATATGTATATTTTATCTAAAAAAATAGTTTTTCAGAAAATCCGTGAAAATGCCTTGAATCGTCAAAAATGCAATAAAATAAGTTTATAGCATTTTTAATATTTATAATTATTTACATATTTTTAAAAAATCCCATTAAAAATCTATAAAAATCAATATTTTTATAGAATATTTCATATTATTTTCGAAAAATACATGAAACATTAAAAAGCTCAGAAAAATGTGCTAAAATCGTATTTTATTGCATATTTCGACGTTTTAGAGCGGTTTGAGTGCTTTTCTGGCAAAACTCATTTTTCAGCTAAAATACTTAGATTTTCACACTTTTAAATAGAATTTCTACTGCAATTTAAATTTATGGGAAAAGTAAGCAAAATTTTATGATTTTCTTTTAGGAAGCTTACTTATAGGTATATTTTATCTAAAAAAATAGTTTTTCAGAAAATCCTTGAAAATGCCTTGAATCGTCAAAAATGCAATAAAATAACGTTTTATAGCATTTTGAATATTATAATTATTTACATATTTTTAAAAATCCATTAAAAATCTATAAAATCAATATTTTTATAGAATATTTCATATTATTTCGAAAAATACATGAAACATTAAAACTCAGAAAAATGTGCTAAAATCGTATTTTATTGCATATTTCGACGTTTTAGAGCGGTTTGAGTGCTTTTCTGCAAAACTCATTTTTAGCTAAAATACTTAGATTTTCACACTTTTAAATAGAATTTCTACTGCAATTGAAATTTATGGGAAAAGTAAGCAAAATTTTATGATTTTCTTTTAGGAAGCTTACCATAGGTATATTTTATCTAAAAATAGTTTTTCAGAAAATCCTTGAAGATGCCTTGAATCGTCAAAAAATGCAATAAAATAAGTTTTATAGCATTTTTGAATATTTATAAATTATTTACATATTTTTAAAAAATCCCATTAAAAATCTATAAAAATCAATATTTTATAAATATTTCATATTATTTCGAAAATACATGAAACATTAAAATCTTAGAAAATTGTGCTAAAATCGTATTTTATTGCATATTTCGACGTTTTAGAGCGGTTTGAGTGCTTTTCTGACAAAACTCATTTTTAGCTAAAATACTTAGATTTTCACACTTTTAAATAGAATTTCTACTGCAATTGAAATTTATGGGAAAAGTAAGCAAAATTTTATGATTTTCTTTAGGAATCTTACTCATAGGTATATTTTATCTAAAAATAGTTTTTCAGAAAATCCTTGAAAATGCCTTAATCGTCAAAAATGCAATAAAATAAGTTTTATAGCATTTTTAATATTTATTAAATTATTTACATATTTTAAAAAATCCATTAAAAATCTATAAAAATCAATATTTTTATAGAATATTTCATATTATTTTTCGAAAATACATGAAACATTAAAAAGCTCAGAAAAATGTGCTAAAATCGTATTTTATTGCATATTTCGACGTTTTAGAGCGTTTGAGTGCTTTTCTGACAAAACTCATTTTTAGCTAAAATACTTAGATTTTCACACTTTTAAATAGAATTTCTACTGCAATTGAAATTTATGGGAAAAGTAAGCAAAATTTTATGATTTTCTTTAGGAAGCTTACTCATAGGTATATTTTATCTAAAAAATAGTTTTTCAGAAAATCCTTGAAAATGCTTGAATCGTCAAAAATGCAATAAAATAAGTTTTATAGCATTTTTGAATATTTATAAATTATTTACATATTTTTAAAAATCCCATTAAAATCTATAAAAATCAATATTTTTATAGAATATTTCATATTATTTTCAAAAAATACATGAAACATTAAAAAGCTCAGAAAAATGTGCTAAAATCGTATTTTATTGCATATTTCGACGTTTTAGAGCGGTTTGAGTGCTTTTCTGGCAAAACTCATTTTTTAGCTAAAATACTTAGATTTTCACACTTTTAAATAGAATTTCTACGCAATTGAAATTTATGGGAAAAGTAAGCAAAATTTTATGATTTTCTTTAGGAAGCTTACTCAAGGTATATTTTATCTAAAAATAGTTTTTCAGAAAATCCTTGAAAATGCCTTGAATCGTCAAAAAATGCAATAAAATCAAGTTTTATAGCATTTTTGAATATTTAATAATTATTTACATATTTTTAAAAAATCCCATTAAAAATCTATAAAAATCAATATTTTATAGAATATTTCATATTATTTTCGAAAATACATGAAACATTAAAAGCTCAGAAAATGTGCTAAAATCGTATTTTATTGCATATTTCGACGTTTTAGAGCGGTTTGAGTGCTTTTCTGGCAAACTATTTAGCTACAATACTTTAGATATAACATTTACTTAGAATTTCTACACAATTGAATTAAAGTAAATTTTATGATTTTCATTTAAATTACTATAGGATATTTTATCTAAAAAATAGTTTTCAAATCTGAATCGTGAGGATGGGTCACAACAATAACGTGGACTGTATGTTACTTATCTTCTTGATGAATCAAGAATTACATAAGCCGCCACCAACACCTTCTCAGGGATCCATATATTGCCCCCACTCTCCACAGGGCTGTAAGATAAACATCAAGGGATTATAATTATTGCCCCAAAGGAGCGTATGTCCATATTTCAGTCTTAGATGGACTGAAAGGCGTTTTACTCACTGTTTTGGACTAAAAAGTCCACGCATAACCGCCGTCCCTAGGTAAAATTGAATGTTCTTGAATACAAGAACTGCGCAGTCCCCTGTTTTGACCAGAACATCAAATTCTTACCTTGCTCATGTAACTTTGAGCGATGGTGTTGGCTCCATTATATACGGCGGAAATGCTGTCTTGATTGTAGAATGCCGCTGAAGTCACCGTCTTGTTTCGATGGAGTTCACTTGCGATTGTCTCTACGTTTCTCCTTTTTGCAGTCTGAAGCTCGCACAAATTCTGAATATACTGCAATGTTGATGTTATACACTAAACGCGCTGGAACAGAGTTCTTATCTTATTTCCCGACGTTAGTGGAGATTAAATGATATAACGGATGCGAACGAGTAATGTCTATGTTGATTTACGTCGCCTCGCGCCGCATGACACCTAGAGTCGTATGACCCGTTCTTGCGGTGGCCAAATTCAATCTGCCCCTCATGCTGCCTTGTGCAGCCTCGTGCAACCATGTGGTGCCACGAGGTGCCTCGTGGTGCTGTGGTCAGCACAATTCTTGACACACTGTTGACAGTACATCTGGTCTGAATTAAATTGTTTTTGCAGCCAGACGCACCTCCTCTGGCCCTTTCCTAAGGGTGGAAAGGGTGAGGGCCCTTACCAAGGGTAGTAAGGGCGCATACCCCCCTCCTTTGGAGAATTTTCTCCACACTGGGGGGCAGCGAGAAATTCACTTAAAGTGAACTACTCATCACTTAACATTAATTTGATTTTCTCACTCGCCATCACTGCTGCTTGTCTTTTCTGAACAGCTTCAGTCTGTGTGGTTTCTGGAGAATCACTAATTTTTTTTTTGTTTTCAACACTGTGTAATTCTAACGGCACTAATTTATCTATTGTACGCTTATTCACTACACCTTTGCTCAAAACATCAACTGTCCTGATGATTCCATTTGCATCAGGATATATGGTCACAATTTTTCCAAGAGGCCAATGGGACCTCGGACCATCATTGTTAATAATCACTATGTCACCAGGTCTTAAGGACTTATAATTTTCTGAAACACCAGCTCCATAGAAATGTTCTCTCAAGGAGGTGAGATAATCTTCTCGCCAAATTTTCTCCCAGCGTTCAATCACTTTATTAAGGTGTTTGAATTTACGTCTGAGTTGTTCAGGTTCGAAATAAGTAGGATCCTCTATGATTTCTTTATCATTCATGGAGGAACAGGTTCGAGCCTTCTGCCATGTAGTAAATGAGATGGACTTAACACTTCTAAATTGTCCAGATCATCGGTAACATACGTTAAAGGTCTGTTGTTGACTCTATTTTCTATTTCAGTTACGACTGTACGAAATTCTTCTAAGTCGATTCTCTGACGATGAAGAGTCTTCCTTAAACAACGTTTCACAATGCCTATCATTCTTTCGTAAAATCCGCCGTGCCATGGGGATTTAGGAGGAATGAATCTCCAACGACAATTGCGTTGATTCAGCATCTGTTGTACTTCAGGCTGCTCAAAAATCTTGTTTATATAAGCAGCACCAGCAACAAAATTCGTTGCATTGTCTGATATCATCAGCCTGGGACATGCCCTTCTGGCTGCAAACCTTCTAAATAATTTGATAAAGGTTTCAGCAGACATATCAGTGGCTACTTCTAGATGTACTGCTCTAGTTGTAGCACAGGTGAACAAACAGATGTACACCTTGATAGGAACTTTGTCAACTGTTTTAGTTAAAATTATTGGTTTAGTGTAATCTACACCTGTCACTTCAAAAGGAGTGACATGACATACTCTTTCAGAAGGGTATGGAGGTGGACCTGGATACTGACATACTCTCATATCATAATGACGACAAGTAATACAGTCTCTGATTTGTTTCTTCACACTTTGTCGACCTTGTGGTATCCAGTAGGACTGTCGTATATGACAAAGAGTGTCAACTACACCACCATGTAACACGTTACTGTGGGCATTCTGAATAATCAGTCTTGTTAGCCAATGATTCTTGGGGATCAATACTGGATGTATTGTTTCCTTAGGTAGTGAAGAATTATGAATTCTTCCTCGACATCTTATAATTTTTTCTGAGTCGAGATAAAGTCCTAAAGAATTAATCATATCAGGTTTCTTTGGAGATTTATCCTGAGTTTCCAGAAATCAATACCGTTTTATAGCATTTATGAATATTTATAAATTATTTACATATTTTTAAAAAATCCTATTAAAAATCTATAAAAATGTGCTAAAATCGTATTTTATTGCATATTTCGACGTTTTAGAGCGGTTTGAGTGCTTTTCTGGTAAAACTCATTTTTCAGCTAAAATACTTAGATTTTCACACTTTTAAATAGAATTTCTACTGCAATTGAAATTTATGGGAAAAGTAAGCAAAATTTTATGATTTTCTTTTAGGAAGCTTACTCATAGGTATATTTTATCTAAAAAAATAGTTTTTCCGAAAATCCTTGAAAATGCATTGAATCGTCAAAAAATGCAATAAAATAACGTTTTATAGAATTTTTGAATATATATAAATTATTTACATATTTTTAAAAAATCCCATTAAAAATTTATAAAAATCAATATTTTTATAGAAAATTTCATATTATTTTCGAAAAATACATGAAAAAGCTCAGAAAAATGTGCTAAAATCGTATTTTATTGCATATTTCGACGTTTTAGAGCGGTTTGAGTGCTTTTCTGGCAAAACTCATTTTTTAGCTAAAATACTTAGATTTTCACACTTTTAAATAGAATTTCTACTGCAATTGAAATTTATGGGAAAAGTAAGCAAAATTTTATGATTTTCTTTTAGGAAGCTTACTCATAGGTATATTTTATCTAAAAAATAGTTTTCCGAAAATCCTTGAAAATGCTTGAATCTCAAAAATGCAATAAAATACGTTTTATAGCATTTTTAATATTTATAAATTATTTACATATTTTTAAAAAATCCCATTAAAAATCTATAAAAATCAATATTTTTATAGAATATTTCATATTATTTTCGAAAAATACATGAAACATTAAAAAGCTCAGAAAAATGTGCTAAAATCGTATTTTATTGCATATTTCAACGTTTTAGAGCGGTTTGATGCTTTTCTGACAAAACTCATTTTTAGCTAAAATACTTAATTTTCACACTTTTAAATTGAATTTCTACTGCAATTGAAATTTATGGGAAAAGTAAGCAAAATTTTATGATTTTCTTTTAGGAAGCTTACTCATATGTATATTTTATCTAAAATATAGTTTTTCACAAAATCCTTGAAAATGCTTAAATCGTCAAAATGCAATAAAATAAAGTTTTATAGCATTTTTGAATATTTATTATTATTTACATATTTTTAAAAAATCCCATTAAAATCTATAAAAATCAAATTTTTATAAATATTTCATATTTTTTCGAAAAATACATGAAACATTAAAAACTCAGAAAATGTGCTAAAATCGTATTTTTTGCATATTTCGACGTTTTAGAGCGTTTGAGTGCTTTTCTGGCAAAACTCATTTTTCAGCTAAAATACTTAGATTTTCACACTTTTAAATAGAATTTCTACTGCAATTGAAATTTATGGGAAAAGTAAGCAAAATTTTATGATTTTCTTTAAGGAATCTTACTTATAGGTATATTTTATCTAAAAAAATAGTTTTTCCAAAAATCCTTGAAAATGCTTGAATCGTCAAAAATGCAATAAAATAAGTTTTATAGCATTTTTAATATTTATAAATTATTTACATATTTTAAAAAATCCCATTAAAAATCTATAAAAATCAATATTTTTATAGAATATTTCATATTATTTTCGAAAAATACATGAAACATTAAAAAGCTCAGAAAAATGTGCTAAAATCGTATTTTATTGCATATTTCGACGTTTTAGAGAGTTTGAGTGCTTTCTGGCAAAACTCATTTTTTAGCTAAAATACTTAATTTTCACACTTTTAAATTGAATTTCTACTGCAATTGAAATTATGGGAAAAGTAAGCAAAATTTTATGATTTTCTTTAGGAAGTCTTACTCACAGGTATATTTTATCTAAAAAAATAGTTTTTCAGAAAATCCTTGAAAATGCCTTAAATCGTCAAAAATGCAATAAAATCAAGTTTTATAGCATTTTTAATATTTATTAATTATTTACATATTTTTAAAAATCCCATTAAAAATCTATAAAAATCAATATTTTTATAGAATATTTCATATTATTTTCGAAAATACATGAAACATTAAAAGCTCAGAAAATGTGCTAAAATCGTATTTTATTGCATATTTCACGTTTTAGAGCGTTTGATGCTTTTCTGGCAAAACTCATTTTTAGCTAAAATACTTAATTTTCACACTTTTAAATGAATTTCTACTGCAATTGAAATTTATGGGAAAAGTAAGCAAAATTTTATGATTTTCTTTAGGAAGCTTACTCAAGGTATATTTTATCTAAAAATAGTTTTTCAAAAATCCTGAAAATGCCTTAATCGTCAAAAATGCAATAAAATAAGTTTTATAGCATTTTGAATATTTATTATTATTTACATATTTTTAAAAATCCATTAAAAATCTATAAAAATCAATATTTTTATAAATATTTCATATTTTTTCGAAAATACATGAAACATTAAAAACTCAGAAAATGTGCTAAAATCGTATTTTATTGCATATTTCGACGTTTTAGAGCGGTTTGAGTGCTTTTCTGGCAAAACTCATTTTTCAGCTAAAATACTTAGATTTTCACACTTTTAAATAGAATTTCTACTGCAATTGAAATTTATGGGAAAAGTAAGCAAAATTTTATGATTTTCTTTAGGAACTTACTATAGGTATATTTTATCTAAAAAATAGTTTTTCGAAAATCCTTGAAAATGCCTTGAATCGTCAAAAATGCAATAAAATAAGTTTTATAGCATTTTTTAATATTTATAAATTATTTACATATTTTAAAAAATCCCATTAAAAATCTATAAAAATCAATATTTTTATAGAATATTTCATATTATTTTCGAAAAATACATGAAACATTAAAAAGCTCAGAAAAATGTGCTAAAATCGTATTTTATTGCATATTTCGACGTTTTAGAGCGGTTTGAGTGCTTTTCTGGGAAAACTCTTTTTTTAGCTAAAATACTTACATTTTCACACTTTTAAATAGAATTTTACTGCAATTGAAATTTATGGGAAAAGTAAGGAAAATTTTATGATTTTCTTTAGGAAGCTTACTCACAGGTATATTTTATCTAAAAAATAGTTTTTCAGAAAATCCTTGAAAATGCCTTAAATCGTCAAAAAATGCAATAAAATCAAGTTTTATAGCATTTTTGAATATTTATTAATTATTTACATATTTTTAAAAAATCCCATTATTTTCGAAAAATACATGAAACATTAAAAAGCTCAGAAAAATGTGCTAAAATCGTATTTTATTGCATATTTCGACGTTTTAGAGCGGTTTGAGTGTTTTTCTGGCAAAACTCATTTTTAGCTAAAATACTTACATTTTCACACTTTTAAATTGAATTTCTACTGAAATTGAAATTTATGGGAAAAGTAAGCAAAATTTTATGATTTTCTTTAAGGAATCTTACTTATAGGTATATTTTATCTAAAAAAATAGTTTTTCCGAAAATCCTTGAAAATGCCTTGAATCGTCAAAAATGCAATAAAATAAGTTTATAGCATTTTAATATTATAATTATTACATATTTTTAAAATCCATAAAATCTATAAAATCAATATTTTATAGAATACGGTTTATGCTTTCTGAAAAACTCATTTTAGCTAAAATACTTAATTTTCACACTTTAAATAGAATTTCTACTGCATTGAATTTATGGAAAAGTAAGCAAATTTATGATTTTCTTTAGAAGCTTACTAAGTATATTTTATCTAAAAATAGTTTTCGAAATCCTTGAAAATGCCTAATCGTCAAAATGCAATAAATAAGTTTTATAGCATTTTAATATTATAATTATTTATATTTTAAAAATCCATTAAAAATCTATAAAAATCAATATTTTATAGAATATTTCATATTATTTTGAAAATACATGAAACATTAAAAAGCTCAGAAAATGTGCTAAAATCGTTTTTATTGCATATTTCGACGTTTAAGCGGTTTGGTCTTTCTGAAACTCTTTTACTAAATCAATTTTCCTTTAAATAAATTTCTGCAATTGAAATTTATGGGAAAAGTAACAAATTTATGATTTTCTTTAGACTTACTAAGGTATATTTATCTAAAAATAGTTTTCAGAAAATCCTTGAAAAGCCTGAATCGTCAAAAATGCAATAAATAAGTTTTATAGATTTTAATATTTATAATTATTTACATATTTTAAAAATCCATTAAAAATCTATAAAATAATATTTTTATAGATATTTCTATTATTTTGAAATACATGAAACATTAAAAGCTCAGAAAATGTGCTAAATCGTATTTATTGCATATTTCAGTTTAGACGTTTGAGTGCTTTTCTGGAAACTCATTTTACTAAATCTTAATTTTCACACTTTTAAATAGAATTTCTACTGCATTGAAATTTATGGGAAAAGTAAGAAATTTATGATTTCTTTAGAACTTATCAAGGTATATTTTATCTAAAATAGTTTTCAGAAATCTTGAAAATGCTTCTAAAAATCAATAAATAGTTTTATAGCTTTTTAATATTTATAATTATTTAATATTTTAAAAAATCATTAAAATCTAAAAATCAATATTTTTAGAATATTTCATATTATTTTCGAAAATACATGAAACATTAAAACTCAGAAAAAGGTAAATCATTTTATGATATTTCGACGTTTTAGAGCGGTTTGATGCTTTTCTGAAAACTCATTTTTAGCTAAATATTAATTTTCACACTTTTAAATAAATTTCTAGCAATTGAAATTTATGGGAAAAGTAACAAAATTTTATGATTTTCTTTTGAAGCTACTCTAGGTATATTTTATCTAAAAATGTTTTAGAAAATCCTTGAAATCCTTAATCGTCAAAAGCAATAAAATAGTTTATAGCATTTTAATTATATTATTATATTTTTAAAATCCCATTAAAATCTATAAAAATAATTATAGAATATTTCATATTATTTTCAAAATACATGAAATTTTAAAAGCTCAGAAAAATGCTAAAATCGTATTTTATTGCATATTTCGACGTTTTAGAGCGGTTTGAGTGCTTTTCTGGCAAAACTCATTTTCAGCTAAAATACTTAGATTTTCACACTTTTAAATAGAATTTCTACTGCAATTGAAATTTATGGGAAAAGTAAGCAAAATTTTATGATTTTCTTTTAGGAAGCTTACTCAAGGTATATTTTATCTAAAAATAGTTTTCAGAAAATCCTTGAAAATGCCTTAATCGTCAAAATGCAATAAAATCGTTTTATAGCATTTTATTTATTAATTATTTACATATTTTTAAAAATCCCATTAAAAATCTATAAAATCAATATTTTTATAGAATATTTCATATTATTTTCGAAAAATACATGAAACATTAAAAGCTCAGAAAAATGTGCTAAAATCGCATTTTATGGCATATTTCGACGTTTTAGAGCGGTTTGATGCTTTTCTGCAAAACTCATTTTTAGCTAAAATTAGATTTTCACACTTTTAAATAGAATTTCTACTGCAATTGAAATTTATGGGAAAAGTAAGCAAAATTTTATGATTTTCTTTTAGGAAGCTTACTCATAGGTATATTTTATCTAAAAAACAGTTTTTCAGAAAATCCTTTGAAAATACCTTGAATCGTCAAAAAATGCAATAAAATAATTTTTTATAGTATTTTTAATATTTATAAATTATTTACATATTTTTAAAAAATCCCATTAAAAATCTATAAAAATCAATATTTTTTATAGAATATTTCATATTATTTTCGAAAAATACATGAAACATTAAAATGCTCAGAAAAATATGCTAAAATCGTATTTATTGCATATTTCGACTTTTTAGAGCGGTTTGAGTGCTTTTCTGGCAAAACTCATTTTTTAGCTAAAATACTTAGATTTTCACACTTTTAAATAGAATTTCTACTGCAATTGAAATTCATGGGAAAAGTAAGCAAAATTTTATGATTTTCTTTTAGGAAGCTTACTCCTAGGTGTATTTTATCTAAAAAATAGTTTTTTCCCAAAATCCTTGAAAATGCCTTAAATCGTCAAAAAATGCAATTAAATCAAGTTTTATAGCATTTTTTAATATTTATTAATTATTTACATATTTTTAAAAAATCCCATTAAAAATCTATAAAAATCAATATTAATTTAGAATATTTCATATTATTTTCCAAAAATACATGAAACATTAAAAAGCTCAGGAAATGTGCTAAAATCGTATTTTATTGCATATTTCGACGTTTTAGAGCGGTTTGAATGCTTTTCTGGCAAAAACTCATTTTTTAGCTAAAATACTTAGATTTTCACACTTTTAAATAAAATTTCTAATGCAACTGAAAATTATGGGAAAAGTAAGCAAAATTTTATGATTTTCTTTTGGGAAGCTTACTTATAGGTATATTTTATCTAAAAAAATAGTTTTTCAGAAAATCCTTGAAAATGCCTTGAATCATCAAAAAATAAAATAAAATAACGTTCTATAGCATTTTTGAATATTTATAAATTATTTACATATTTTTAAAAAATCCCATTAAAAATCTATAAAAATCAATATTAATTTAGAATTTTTCATATTATTTACTAAAAATACATGAAACATTAATAGGCTCAGAAAAATGTGCTAAAATGGCATTTTATGGCATATTTTGAGGTTTTAGAGCGGTTTGAGTGCTTTTCTGACAAAACTCCTTTTATAGCTAAAATACGTAGATTTTCAAACTTTTAAATAGAATTTCTACTGCAATTGAAATTTATGGGAAAAGTAAGAAAAAATTAATGATTTCCTTTGAGGAAGCTTACTCATAGGTGTATTTTATCTAAAAAAAATTGTTTTTTTAGAAAATCCTTGAAAATGCCTTAAATCGTCAAAAAATGCAATAAAATCAAGTTTTATAATATATTTGAATATATATTAATTTTTTACATATTTTTAAAAAATCATATTAAAATCTACTAAAATCAATATTTTTATAGAATATTTTATATTATTTTCGAAAAATACATGAAACATTAAAAATCTCAGAAAAATGTGCTAAAATATCATAAATTGAATTTTTACTGCAATTGAAATTTATGGGAAAAGTAAGCGAAATTTTATTATTTTTTGTTTTTGGAAGCTTATCCATAGGTATATTTTATCTAAAAAAATAGTTTTTTTTTTCAGAAAATCCTTGAAAATACAATGAATCGTCAAAAAATGCAATAAAATAACTATTTATAGCATTTTTGAATATTTATACATTATTTACATATTTTTAAAAATCCCATTAAAAATCTATAAAAATCAATATTAATTTAGAATATTTCATATTATTTTCCAAAAATACATGAAACATTAAAAAGCTCAGAAAAACGTGCTAAGATTGTATTTTATTGCATATTTCGACTTTTTAGAGCAGTTTGAGTGCTTTTCTGGCAAAACTCATTTTTTAGCTAAAATACTTAGATTTTCACACTTTTAAATAGAATTTCTACTGCAATTGAAATTTATAGGAAAAGTAAGGAAAATTTTATGATTTTCTTTTAGGAAGCTTACTCATAGGTATATTTTATCTAAAAAAAATTGTTTTTCAGAAAATCCTTGAAAATACAATGAATCTTCAAAAAATGCAATAATATAACTATTTATAGCATTTTTGAATATTTATACATTATTTACATGTTTTTAAAAAATCCCATTAAAAATCTTTAAAAATCAATATTAATTTAGAATATTTCATATTATTTTCCAAAAATACATGAAACATTAAAAAGCTCAGAAAAACGTGCTAAGATGGTATTTTATTGCATTTTTCGACGATTTAGAGCGTGTGAGGGAAAAGTAGTTGTAAATAAGGTAACGGTTGTTCAGTCAGCCGGGAGCATTATTTAACGAGTTACAGCCAGCGATTCCATCTAGCGGGCTGGAGCTAAACTCTTGTTCCCGGTTGTCTGAGGGTTTTTACTTTCTACTCCTGGTAGTATGACTCTTACCTGGTGTCGGTTGGGGAGTGGAAAGTCACTTCACCTTCACTCTTCTCCGAATCAGGTAAGGCAATCTACCAGGAGTAGTTCTTTTGTTTGATTATTATGTTTTCTTTGGTTACCAGTAGTGACTTGGTCATCTTGAAACACCTTTTTCTATCTTAAATGTTTTAAGACTTATGGTAACCAGAATATTTTCTTTATTATCAGCTCTGCCGCTGGACTGGTTCTCCAGGACAGACGCATGACTTACGAGCAAGATTTTCCCTGGACTTAACGGGAATTCCACAACAACTCCTCTCTAGTTTCTAACTTGTGTACGTTAGAGGGTGTTGCAGAAGATCTCATCTACCTTTGGATACCTACAGTGTGGTATTTCAACCTCGTGGTCCCAGGAGATTCACCATCTACTCCGGAGACATACCACCTACAGAGACAACCATCATCTATTCTCCCCCTCTCCGGTTATTACCTCCTGTCTCACCAACAGACCTGAACCACAACGGATATATATTTTTTTTATTTCTATTTAATTTTATATTAAAATCCAGAAAAAACCATCTTATTATAAATATCCTTCGGTTTACTATTATTTATTAATTTTTCCATCAATATTTTGTTCAGGGGAAGGCGTTTCCCTGACAGAGCGGTTTCAGTGCTTTTCTGACAAAACTCATTTTTTAGCTAAAATACTTAGATTTTCACACTTTTAAATAGAATTTCTACTGCAATTGAAATTTATGGGAAAAGTAAGCAAAATTTAATGATTTTCTTTTAGGAAGCTTACTCATAGGTATATTTTATCTAAAAAAATTGTTTTTTAGAAAATCCTTGAAAATGCCTTGAATCGTCAAAAAATGCAATAAAATAACTATTTATAGCATTTTTGAATATTTATACATTATTTACATATTTTTAAAAATCCCATTAAAAATCTATAAAAATAAATATTTTTATAGAATATTTTATATTATTTTCGAAAAATACATGAAACATTAAAAATCTCAGAAAAATGTGCTAAAATATCATGTGCATTTTTCGACGTTTTAGAGCGGTTTGAGTGCTTTTCTGGCAAAACTCATTTTTAGCTAAAATACTTAGATTTTCACACTTTTAAATAGAATTTCTACTGCAATTGAAATTTATAGGAAAAGTAAGCAAAATTTAATCATTTTCTTTTAGGAAGCTTACTCATAGGTGTATTTTATCTAAAAAATTCTTCTCAGAAAATCCTTGAAAATGCCTTAAATCGTCAAAAAATGCAATAAAATCAAGTTTTATAGCATTTTTGAATATTTATTAATTATTTACATATTTTTAAAAAATCATATTAAAAATCTATAAAAATCAATATTTTTATAGAATATTTCATATTATTTTCGAAAAATACATGAAACATTAAAAAGCTCAGGAAAATGTGCTAAAATCGTATTTTATTGCATATTTCGACGTTTTAGAGCGGTTTGAGTGCTTTTCTGGCAAAAACTCATTTTTTAGCTAAAATACTTAGATTTTCACACTTTTAAATAGAATTTCTAATGCAATTGAAAATTATGGGAAAAGTAAGCAAAATTTTATGATTTTCTTTTAGGAAGCTTACTTATAGGTATATTTTATCTAAAAAAATAGTTTTTCAGAAAATCCTTGAAAATCCTTAAATCGTCAAAAAATGCAATTAAATAAGTTTTATAGCATTTTTGAATATTTATTAATTATTTACATATTTTTAAAAATCCATTAAAATCTTAAAAATCAATATTAATTTAGAATATTTCATATTATTTTCAAAATACATGAAACATTAAAAGCTCAGAAAAATGTGCTAAAATGATTTTATTGCATTTTCGACGTTTAGACGGTTTGAGTGCTTCTGCAAAACTCATTTTTAGCTAAAATACTTAGATTTTCACACTTTTAAATAAATTTCTACTGCAATTGAAATTTATGGAAAAGTAAGCAAAATTTATGATTTTCTTTTAGAGTTACTATAGGTGTATTTTATCTAAAAAAATAGTTTTCAGAAAATCCTTGAAAATGCTTAAATCGTCAAAAATGAATAAAATAATTTTATGCATTTTGAATATTTATAATTATTTAATATTTTAAAAATCCATTAAAATCTTAAAAATCAATATTTTTTAGAATATTTCATATTTTTCAAAAATACATGAAACATTAAAAAGCTCAGAAAAATGTCTAAAAGATTTTATTGCATTTTCGACGTTTAACGGTTTGAGTGCTTTTCTGGCAAAACTCATTTTTAGCTAAAATACTTGATTTATAAGCAAAATTTATGATTTTCTTTTAGGAAGCTTACTTAGGTATATTTTATCTAAAAAAATAGTTTTCAGAAAATCTTGAAAATGCCTTGAATCGTCAAAAAATGCAATAAAATAACGTTTTATAGCATTTTTGAATATTTATAAATTATTTACATATTTTTAAAAATCCCATTAAAAATCTATAAAAATCAATATTAATTTAGAATATTTCATATTATTTTCAAAAATACATGAAACATTAAAAGCTCAGAAAAATGTGCTAAATGTATTTTATTGCATTTTCGACGTTTAGACGGTTTGAGTGCTTTCTGGCAAAACTCATTTTTAGCTAAAATATTAGATTTTCACATTTTAAATAAATTTTACTGCAATTGAAATTTATGGGAAAAGTAAGCAAAATTTATGATTTTCTTTTAGGAAGCTTACTTATAGGTTATTTTATCTAAAAAATGTTTTCAGAAAATCCTTGAAAATCCTTAAATCGTCAAAATGCAATAAAATCAATTTTAGCATTTTAATATTTATAATTATTTAACTATTTTAAAAATCCATTAAAATCTTAAAAATCAATATTTTATAGAATATTTCATATTATTTTCGAAAATACATGAAACATTAAAAGCTCAGAAAAATGTCTAAAATGTATTTTATTGCATTTTCGACGTTTAACGGTTTGAGTGCTTTTCTGCAAAACTCATTTTTAGCTAAAATATTATTTTCACACTTTTAAATAAATTTCTACTGCAATTAAATTTATGGAAAAGTAAGCAAATTTAATATTTTCTTTTGGAGCTTCTATAGGTTATTTTATCTAAAAATGTTTCAGAAATCTGAAAATGCTTAAATCGTCAAAATGCAATAAAATCAAGTTTTATAGCATTTTAATATTATAATTATTTAATATTTTAAAAATCATTAAAATCTTAAAAATCAATATTTTATAGAATATTTCATATTATTTTCGAAAATACATGAAACATTAAAAGCTCAGAAAATGTGCTAAATGATTTTATTGCATTTTCGACGTTTAACGGTTTGAGTGCTTTTCTGCAAAACTCATTTTTAGCTAAAATACTTAGATTTTCCACTTTTAAATAAATTTTACTGCAATTGAAATTTATGGAAAAGTAAGCAAAATTTAATATTTCTTTAGGAAGCTTTATAGGTTATTTTATCTAAAATGTTTTCAGAAAATCCTTGAAAATCCTTAAATCGTCAAAAAATGCAATAAAATATTTTTAGCATTTTAATATTTATAATTATTTAAATTTTAAAATCATTAAAAATCTTAAAAATCAATATTTTTTAGAATATTTCATATTATTTTCAAAAATACATGAAACATTAAAAGCTCAAAAATGTGCTAAATGATTTTATTGCATTTTCGACGTTTAACGGTTTGAGTGCTTCTGCAAACTCATTTTTAGCTAAAATATTAATTTTCACACTTTTAAAAATTCTGCATTGAAATTTATGAAGTAAGCAAATTTAGATTTCTTTGAACTTTATAGGTATTTTATCTAATGTTTTCAGAAAATCTGAAATCTTAATCAAAAATGCAATAATAAGTTTTAATTTTGAATATTTATATTATTTACATATTTTTAAAAATCCATTAAAAATCTTAAAAATCAATATTTTAGAATATTTCTATTATTTTCAAATACATGAAACATTAAAGCTCGAAATGCTAAATCATTTTATTGCATTTTCGACGTAGAGTTTAGTCTTTGCAAAACTCATTTTCTAAAATTAGATTTTCACACTTTAATAAATTTTACTGCAATTGAAATTTATGGAAGTAAATTATATTTTCTTTTAGAAGCTTATGGTTATTATCTAAAAAGTTTTCAATCCTTGAAAATCTTAATCGTCAAATCAATAAATATTTTTTTAATATTTATAATTATTTACATAAATTTTAAAAATCTATTAAAAATCTATAAAAATCAATATTTTTATAGAATATTTTATTTTATTTTCGAAAAATACATGAAACATTAAAATGCTCAGAAAATGTGCTAAAATCGTATTTTATTGCATTTTTCGACTATTTAGAGCGGTTTGAGTGCTTTTCTGGCAAAACTCATTTTTTAGCTAAAATACTTAGATTTTCACACTTTTAAATAGAATTTCTACTGCAATTGAAATTTATGGGAAAAGTAAGCAAAATTTAATCATTTACTTTTAGGAAGCTTTTTCATAGGTGTATTTTATCTGAAAAAATTGTTTTCAGAAAATCCTTGAAAATGCCTTAAATCGTCAAAAAATGCAATAAAATCTACTTTCATAGCATTTTTGAATATTTAATAATTATTTATAAATTTTTAAAATATCAAATTAAAAATCTATAAAAATCAATATTTTTATAGAATATTTCATATTATTTTCGAAAAATACATGAAACATTAAAAAGCTCAAAAAATGTGCTAAAATCGTATTTTATTGCATATTTCGACGTTTTAGGGCGGTTTGAGTGCTTTTCTGACAAAACTCATTTTTTAGCTAAAATACTTAGATTTTCACACTTTTAAATAGAATTTCTACTGCAATTGAAATTTATGAGAAAAGTAAGCAAAATTTTATGATTTTCTTTTAGGAAACTTTCTCATAGGTATATTTTATCTAAAAAAATAGTTTTTCAGAATATAATTGAAAATGCCTTGAATCGTCAAATAATGCAATAAAATAACGTTTTATAACATTTTTGAATATTTATAAATGATTTACATATTTTTTAAAAATCCCATTAAAAATCTGTAAAAATCAATAATAATTTAGAATATTTCATATTATTTTCCAAAAATACATGAAACATTAAAAAGCTCCGAAAAATGTGCTAAAATGGCATTTTATGGCATATTTCGACGTTTTAGAGCGGTTTGAGTGCTTTTCTGACAAAACTCATTTTTTAGCTAAAATACATAGATTTTCAAACTTTTAAATAGAATTTTTACTGCAATTGAAATTTATGGGAAAAGTAAGCAAAATTTTATGATTTTCTTTTAGGAAGCTTACTCATAGGTATATTTTATCTAAAAAAATAGTTTTTCAGAAAATCCTTGAAAATACCTTAAATCGTCAAAAAATGCAATTAAATCAAGTTTTATAGCATTTTTGAATATTTATTAATTAATTACATATTTTTAAAAATCACATTAAAAATCTATAAAAATCAATATTAATTTAGAATATTTCATATTATTTTCCAAAAATACATGAAACATTAAAAAGCTCAGAAAAATGTACTAAAATCGTATTTTATTGCATATTTCGACGTTTTAGACTGCAATTGAAATTTATGGGAAAAGTAAGCAAAATTTAATGATTTTTTCTTTTAGGAAGCTTACTTATAGGTGTATTTTATCTAAAGAAATTGTTTTTCAGAAAATCCTTGAAAATGCCTTAACCCTTTCAGGGTTTTTGACGTACTAGTACGGCTTACACGCCAGGGCGTTTGACGTACTAGTACGCATAAATTCTAGTGGCTTCAAATCGAGGGGGAGAGAGCTGGTAGGCCTGCATGTGATAGAATGGGTCTATGTAGTAAGTGTGCGCAGTAGGAAAAAAATCTATGCACCCACATTGCATTGTGGGAATGGTAATTCAGTGCGCATTTGTCACCAAGCCATGTGGTAAGGAATACCTCACTCCAGCAGTGTGAGTGGTGGGTAAGGCAGTGGGGAGGGGGGTAAGGCAGTGGGAAGGGTGGGGAAGGCAGTGGGGTTTGTGTAAACAACATTGGCTGGCTGGCTGGCTGGGGCTGGCTGGCTGGCTGCCTGGGGCTGGCTAGCTGTGGCTGGCTGGCTGTGGCTGGCTGGCTGGCTGGCTGTGGCTGGCTGGCTGGCTGGCTGTGGCTGGCTGGCTGGCTGGCTGGCTGTAGCTGGCTGGCTGGCTGGCTGTGGCTGGCTGGCTGGCTGGCTGTGGCTGGCTGGCTGGCTGGCTGTGGCTGGCTGGCTGGCTGGCTGGCTTTCTTTCTGTGGCTGGCTGGGGCTGGCAGGCTGGCTGGCTTGATGGCTGGCTGGGGCTCGCTAGCTGGGGCTGGCTGGCTGGGGCTGGTGGGCTGGCTGGCTGTGGCTGGCTGGGGCTGGCAGGCTGGCTGGCTGGGGCTGGCAGGCTGGCTGGCTGGGGCTGGCGGGCTGGCTTTCTGTGTCTGGCTGGGGCTAGCGGGCTGGCTGGCTGGGGCTGGCTAGCTAGGGCTGACTGGCTGGGGCTGTTAGCTAGGGCTGGTGGGCTGGCTGGCTGTAGCTGGCTGGGGCTGGCTGGCTGGGGCTGGCTGGGGCTGGCTGGGGCTGGCAGGCTGGGGCTGGCTGGCTGTTTCTGGCAGGCTGGCTGGCTGGGGTTGGCTGGGGCTGGCTGGCTGTCTGTCTGTCTGTCTGTCTGTCTGTCTGTCTGTCTGTCACACAGGTACACATAAATACAATTATACATAGTGTAAATTACCTAGGATAACCCAAAAAAATCCAGACTGTCAAATACGTAATATGTATCGACTCAGATGTGGCAATGTTGGTTCACTAGTGACTGCCTCTGAGACAGACAGACAGAAAGAGAGAGAGAGACAGAAAGAGAGACAGAGACATAAAGAGAAACAGACAGACAGGCAGATAAAACAGTGAAAACAAATAAAGAGAAGGCATTGAACCCTCATTTGTCAAATGTCATCACTCATTAGTTTGGTGATAAGCCGAGGCTAACCAGTCACCCCTGGCTGGCAGGGAGACAGGGAGGCAGGGAGCCAGGTAGGGAGGGAGGCAGGGAGCCAGGCAGGGAGGGAGGCAGGGAGCCAGGCAGGGAGGGAGGCAGGGAGCCAGGCAGGGAGCCAGGCAGGGAGGGAGGCAGGGAGCCAGGCAGGCAGGGAGGCGGGCAAGCGAAGGCAGTGTACCTCATCAAATGTCATCACTAATTAGTTTAGCTGATAATAATAAGATAACAAGACCCTCACCCCTCATCAATGTCACTGCTTCAATAATAATAATTATTATTTTATTATTATTATTATTATTATTATTATTATTATTATTATTATTATTATTATTATTATTATTATTATTATTATTATTATTATTATTATTATATTATTATTATTATTATTATTATTATTATTATTATTATTATTATTATTATTATTATTATTATTATTATTATTATTATTATTATTATTATATTCTCCCGTGTATTCTAGGTAATTTACACTATGTATAATTGTATTTATGTGTTCCTGTGAGATTGAGACAGCCAGTCAGTCAGATAGCCAGTCAGCCAGCCAGTCAGTCAGATAGCCAGTCAGTCAGCCAGCCAGTCAGATAGCCAGTCAGCCAG
The DNA here is from genome assembly GCA_009830355.1 of Cherax destructor. NCBI lineage: Eukaryota > Metazoa > Arthropoda > Malacostraca > Decapoda > Parastacidae > Cherax > Cherax destructor. Next base: position 25,925 of record WNWK01024542.1, read on the forward strand.
CCAGCCAGTCAGGCAGATAGCCAGTCAGCCAGCCAGTCAGTCAGATAGCCAGTCAGCCAGCCAGCCAGTCAGTCAGATAGCCAGTCAGCCAGCCAGTCAGTCAGATAGCCAGTCAGCCAGCCAGCTGGTCAGCTAGCCAGCCAGCAAGCTGATCAGCCAGCCTGCCAGCCATTCAGCCAGCCGGCTAGCTGGTCAGCCAGCAAGCTAGCTGGCTGGCCATCCATGCAACCAGCTGTTCAGCCAGCCAGCCAGCTGGTCAGCTAGCCAGCTGGTCAGCCAGCCTGCCAGCCGGCTAGCTGGTCAGCCACCAGCCAGCCAGCCGGCTGGACATCCATCCAGCCAGCTGTTCAGCCAGCCAGCTGGTCAGCCAGCCAGCTGGTCAGCAAGCCAGCCAGCCAGCTGGTCAGCAGTTATTGTGTAGTATACAAGGAGTGTATATATACAAAATATTGTTTATATTGGTCTCACAGGACATAAAAGTTACTTGAAAAAATAAAATGTTAAAAAATAAAAGAAAAAAGTATAAAAAAAATAAATAAACTATTACCGGGTGACAGGCAGTCGGCGATGTTGCCGTAAGCGGTTCACTTTCTGTCAACTTCAAGCCTCTATATCTCGGTAACTATTGATCGCAAAAATATTTTTTTTAGCCTATTAGATTTAAGAAGAAAAAACTATTATTTCATAAGAAAAAATAATTTTTTTTTTCTCGACCCTGAGAGAGAGTTAAGAATTGAGGTCTCGACCCTGAAAGGGTTAAATCGTCAAAAAATGCAATAAAATCAAGTTTTATAGCATTTTTGAATATTTCATAATTATTTACCTATTTTTAAAAAATCCCATTAAAAATCTATAAAAATCAATATTAATTTAGAATATTTCATATTATTTTCCAAAAATACATGAAACATTAAAAAGATCAGAAAAATGTGCTAAAATCGTATTTTATTGCATATTTCGAAGTTTTAGAGCGGTTTGAGTGCTTTTCTGGCAAAACTCATTTTTTAGCTAAAATACTTAGATTTACACACTTTTAAATATAATTTCTACTGCAATTGAAATTTATGGGAAAAGTAAGCAAAATTTTATGATTTTGTTTTAGGAAGCTTACTCATAGGTATATTTTATAAAAAAAAATAGTTTTCAGAAAATCCTTGAAAATGCCTTAAATCGTCAAAAAATGCAATAAAATCAAGTTTTATAGCATTTTGGAATATTTATGAATTATTTACATATTTTAAAAAAATCATATTAAAAATCTATAAAAATCAATATTTTTATAGAATATTTCATATTATTTTCGAAAAATACATGTGCTAAAATCGTATTTGATTGCATATTTTGACGTTTTAGAGTGGTTTGAGTGCTTTTCTGTCAAAACTCATTTTTTAGCTAAAATACTTAGATTTTCACACTTTTAAATAGAATTTCTACTGCAATTGAAATTTATGAGAAAAGTAAGCAAAATTTTATGATTTTCTTTTAGGAAACTTTCTCATAGGTATATTTTATCTAAAAAAATAGTTTTTCAGAATATAATTGAAAATGCCTTGAATCGTCAAATAATGCAATAAAATAACGTTTTATAACATTTTTGAATATTTATAAATTATTTACATATTTTTAAAAATCCCATTAAAAATCTGTAAAAATCAATAATAATTTAGAATATTTCATATTATTTTCCAAAAATACATGAAACATTAAAAAGCTCCGAAAAATGTGCTAAAATGGCATTTTATGGCATATTTCGACGTTTTAGAGCGGTTTGAGTGCTTTTCTGACAAAACTCATTTTTTAGCTAAAATACGTAGATTTTCAAACTTTTAAATAGAATTTTTACTGCAATTGAAATTTATGGGAAAAGTAAGCAAAATTTTATGTATTAATCATCCGTACTTAGGAGAGAACTCTTGTGTGTATTAATAATCCGTACTTAGGAGAGAACTCTTGTGTGTATTAATCCTCCGTACTTAGGAGAGAACTCTTGTGTGTATTAATCATCCGTACTTAGGAGAGAACTCTTGTGTGTATTAATCATTTGAAAGTAAATGAGGAACTGAACTACAAGGTGAATTTTCTATATAAGGTAAACTATCTTGGAGCTGCTCTTCACTCTGATTGGCTCTCATTTACTAGTAGTAAAAATTATTCAGAACTGGTGGGGGGGGGGGAGACAGGCCTTCACCCTCAGCTAATTAGTGAAGAACTCTTGTGTGTATTAATCCTCCGTACTTAGGAGAGAACTCTTGTGTGTATTAATCATCCGTACTTAGGAGAGAACTCTTGTGTGTATTAATCATCCGTACTGTGTATTATGTTTGTCATTATATAATATAGGAAGTGATATTAAGTTTAAACTTTCATATTGATTAACATTGTAACAGTGACATATGTATGTATATAAACATTGAATATATATGTGTAATGTGTATACAGTGAAATATTTTCATGTGTGAAGTGACGTCAGTGCTGAGACTCAGTTTAGCTGAGACAACAGTTCAGGACATAAACAAACCTTCGTGTTGTTTCGTCCATATGTACTCTGCACCTCAAGGCCACTGACCTTGAAAGACACGGTTAGTGGGTCAGTAGTGTGCTGACGCAGTCAAAACAAACTCAGCTGGAGTTTTTAAACACTCTAAGTGTGCTGTTAGTCATTATACTAGCAAAATGTCGTCATTAACCACAAAATTCAGCACGTTACAGACGAAAATTACTCAATTGGAGCAATTAATTTCAGTCTGTATAGGTTTAACCCAAGACACAAATATAGACTATGATCAGTTGGAAATTAAATCTCAATTATTTAATAAACGTCTGGAAATCATTAATTCAGGCTACGAGATATACGAAAAGGAATTCCTAGATTCCAATCCGACAGAGGAAGAAATTAAAAGTGTCTTGGATGCCTTTAGTGGACAACAATTAAGGTGGACAGGAATACAGGCTATCTGCCGCAAAACTTTGTCACAGAGACCTACAGCCAGTGGTCAGCAGACACCTGTCTCCACACCTGTCACACCTGTCACACCTGGTGTTACCTTACCAACTCTTCCCAAATTGGCTATGCCTATTTTTGAAGGTAATGATTATGAAGAGTTCATTAGTGGGTTTAATTCTTTAGTGAATTCACGTACTGACATAGATGAGATTGCTAAGTTCAATTATCTCAGATATCTCGTGAAAGGTGAACCCTATGAACTGATTAAATCATTTCCGGTGGTCAAAGGCAATTATGCTCTAGCCTTACGTGTCTTAGCAGATAATTATCTTGATGCTGACAAAGCCAGGGTTAGACATGCAGTCTTAATATCAAGCTTGAAACCACCCAAACATTGTCTTTCAGACTTACAGTCATTTAGGATCACATTAGACAATAGTCTTAGAACTCTAGGAGTTAAATATGATCTAAGGCAATGTGATTGGTTTATCAGTGGTATTATACAAGATAAACTGTCAACACAAACCATTGAACGTTTAAATATCATGTTCAATAAACGCTATTTCACTTGTGAAGAAATTAGCAATGGTTTACAAACAATAGTCTCATGCATGCAAGCAACGAGACAAGATGAAAAATCCACCAATCCTGTTGTGGATAATAAACCTTCAACTCAGTACAAGAAGAGTGTACCTACTCCCACTAAACCACATAATGGGAAATCCCATGTAGG
>WNWK01024543.1:0-29599 GCA_009830355.1 Cherax destructor
CCATGTGAGGTATTCCTGATCCATTCAGTGCCCTTCCTGTTATACGTGCTTGTTCTTCCAACTTTTTACTAATCTCATGTGAGGAACTGTGTCGAAGGCCTTCCTGCAGTCCAGGAAAATGCAATCAACCCACCCTTCTCTCTCTTGCCTTACCTCTGTTACTTTATCATAGAACTTTAGGAGGTTTGTTACACAGGATTTGCCTTCCCGGAATCCGTGCTGTCTGGTGTTTATTATCCTGTTCAGCTCGAGGTGTTCCACCATTCTTTTCCTGATGATTTTCTCCAGGACTTTGCACACTATACATGTAAGTGACACCGGTCTATAGTTTAGTGCCTCTTTTCTGTCTCCTTTTTTAAAGATGGGGACTACGTTGGTCTTCTTCCATACCTCAGGTAACTGCCCATTTTCAAGGGATGTGTTGAATATTATGGTAAGTGGCACACTCAGTACCTCAGCTCCTTCCCGAAGAACCCACGGGGAGATGTTGTCCGGACCCATCGCCTTTGAGGTATCAAGGTCACTGAGTAACTGCTTCACCTCCTCCTCAGTTGTGTGTATGTGTGTGTGTGTGTGTGTGTGTGTGTGTGTGTTCCCTGGACAAACACTGCTCACGAGATTGTTTGTTCTGTCACTTCCCAGAGTTCGAGCAAAGGTTTAAATCATAATTTCCATGTTAGGTTAAACTTGGCAGTAGATATAGTTTTGTACATGTATGTTTGTGTGATATATCTTCTCCTTTCTTAATATATGAATAACATTTGCTGTTGTGTAGGTATCTGGTAGTTTGCAGCTTTCTGCTGATTTACTGATTATCTGGTCTTCTCTGTTTAGCTGGCAACCTCCATCAGTATCAATGAGAATTTATTGTTTAGGTCTTTTGATTGTTGTAGATATATCTGTTAGCATTTTTACGCTTTCTTTCCTGATGATTAATAAGACACGGTGGAACAGTTGCGTACCTTTGTCCTGTTCTCTTATTTGTTTCAGGGGGTTTTTTGTAATAAGATGAAGTGTTCAGTGGTGTCTTTATTACAGCAAGGGTGAAGTAAGGTATCTGAAGGATATGTGAAGGTGCGGTAGCCCATGACCTGTGGTGGCCCCGACAGCAGTCACCACTGGCTTATCAGTGCTGGACTCAAGTGGTCTGAGTGTCACTGTGGTGGACCACGACAGCAGTCACCACTGGCTTATCAGTGCTGGACTCAAGTGGTCTGAGTGTCACTGTGGTAGACCACGACAGCAGTCACCACTGGCTTATCAGTGCTGGACTCAAGTGGTCTGAGTGTCACTGTGGTGGACCACGACAGCAGTCACCACTGGCTTATCGGTGCTGGACTCAAGTGGTCTGAGTGTCACTGTGGTGGATCACGACAGCAGTCACCACTGGCTTATCAGTGCTGGACTCAAGTGGTCTGAGTGTCACTGTGGTAGACCACGACAGCAGTCACCACTGGCTTATCAGTGCTGGACTCAAGTGGTCTGAGTGTCACTGTGGTGGACCACGACAGCAGTCACCACTGGCTTATCAGTGCTGGACTCAAGTGGTCTGAGTGTCACTGTGGTAGACCACGACAGCAGTCACCACTGGCTTATCAGTGCTGGACTCAAGTGGTCTGAGTGTCACTGTGGTGGACCATGACAGCAGTCACCACTGGCTTATCAGTGCTGGACTCTTGCACATCCCTCGTGGCTGATCTTAGGGGGATCATTTCACCTCCTTTTGCTGGCTGCATTAGTTTCTGCTATGGAGTTCATTCTGAACTCCATAGCACGCATCGGTCGATGCGTGATCCAAGAAGTGTATCCCCGAATTTTGTAACGCCAAGTTCCTGTACGTTAATGAACACGAAAAGATTAGAGGATATTACGGCGTAAGTTTACATTGCAGTTAATTATTAGCGATGAAGATTTGATGTTAATAATATTTGTAATCCACAAATTATCACATGGACACTAATGTCCCAATTCCTTGAATAAAATTTTCAAATTAGGACATACACAGCTTTAAGAGATACCCAGCTTTAACTTAATTCAAATCTTCCACTATGATACACCAGATCTGAAGCCAAAGTGAAAATGGACTTCTCTTGTTATTTCAGAAGGACCAGCATTCTAAAATTCACAAACAAATTCAGTTTGAAGCCGCTCATAATTTGCATTATCAGGTTATCAGCGATAAAGGTGAAGAATACTGAAGGAACCACTCAAATTATAGCATGTAAATCAGTACAACAAGTTTGTTCCACAAAATATAGTAACTTGGGACCAACACAGACCATAACACAAGTAAACTTTCCCTAAGTAAGGTTCACCAGTTTTTATGTTTTAAGTATACCTGGAGAGAGTTCCAGGGGTCAACGCCCCTGCGGGCCGGTCTGTGACCAGGCCTCATGTTGGATCAGAGCCTGATCAACCAGGCTGTTACTGCTGGCCGCACGCAGTCCAACGTACGAACCACAGCCTGGCTGGTCAGATACCGACTTTAGGTGCCTGTCCAGTGCCTGCTTGAAGACAGCCAGGGTTTGTTGGTAATCCCCCTGATGTATGCTGGGAGGCAGTTGAACAGTCTTGGGCCCCTGACACTTATTGTGTTGTCTCTCAACGTGCTAGTGACACCCTTGCTTTTCATTGGGGGGATGTTACGTCGCCTGCCGAGTCTTTTGCTTTCGTAGGGAGTGACTCTCGTGTGCAAGTTTGGTACTAATTCCTCGAGAATTTTCCACGTGTATATAATAATGTATCTCTCCCGCCTGCGTTCTAGGGAGTACAGGTTTAGGAACTTCAAGCGTTCCCAGTAATTGAGGTGGTTTATCGCAGTTATGCGTGCCGTGAAGGTTCTCTGCACATTTTCTAGGTCGGCAATTTTACCTGCCTTGAAAGGTGCAGTTAGTGTGCAGCAATATTCCAGCCTAGATAGAACAAGCGATCTGTTAAAGAAAACCTCTTGACTACTAAAAGTTTAACGCCTACCAGAAGAGTCATTCTCCAGTTAGTGGCCATAATACAAAAAGCACCTACACAGTCCATTAAAAATTAATTCTGCTTACAATTGTTTTACTTTAAACATGAAAAGCGCTAAACCAGTAGAGTTCATATACCGCCTGTGGAATGGGAGGCATTTGGATTCGATCCGAGAAAAGGAAGGTTAAGTTCAGTTCCTTGGATCAAGAGTACCTCACCAGCACCAAAGCAAAACATCGCTTTAAAGTACTACACTCCGTTAACAATAGCAACCTTCTTCTGAAGAGGACACACCATTGTTTTTATATTGACACCGAACACAGGAGGGTCTCTCAAGTTATCACGGGAAAATAAAACCCGTGAATGACTTGTGTAACATCGTCCAGATGGCGCACACGCAAGCAACTACTCCTGTGTTGCTTTCTCTACATCAAGTGCAACTAGTCCTGTGTTGCTACCTCTACAACAAGTGCAACTAGTCCTGTGTTGCTTCCTCTACATCAAGTGCAACTAGTCCTGTGTTGCTTCCTCTACATCAAGTGCAACTAGTCCTGTGTTGCTTTCTCTACATCAAGTGCAACTAGTCCTGTGTTGCTTCCTCTACATCAAGTGCAACTAGTCATGTGTTACTTCCTCTACATCAAATGTAACCAGTCCCGTGTTGCTTCCTCTACATCAAGTGCAACTAGTCCTGTGTTGCTTCGTCTACATCAAGTGCAACTAGTCCTGTGTTGCTTCCTCTACATCAAGTGCAACTAGTCCTCTGTTGCTTCCTCTACATCAAGTGCAACTAGTCCTCTGTTGCTTCCTCTACATCAAGTGCAACTAGTCCTCTGTTGCTTCCTCTACATCAAGTGTAACTAGTCCTGTGTTGCTTCCTCTACATCAAGTGTAACTAGTCCTCTGTTGCTTCCTCTACATCAAGTGCAACATGTCCTGTGTTGCTTCCTCTACATCAAGTGCAACTAGTCCTGTGTTGCTTCCTCTACATCAAGTGCAACTAGTCCTGTGTTGCTTCCTCTACATCAAGTGCAACTAGACCTGTGTTGATTCCTCTACATCAAGTACAACTAGTCCTGTGTTGCTTCCTCTACATCAAGTGCAACTAGTCCTGTGTTGATTCCTCTACATCAAGTGCAACTAGTCCTGTGTTGCTTCCTCTACATCAAGTGCAACTAGTTCTGTGTTGCTTCCTCTACATCAAGTGTAACTAGTCCTGTGTTGCTTCCTCTACATCAAGTGCAACTAGTCCTGTGTTTCTTCCTCTACATCAAGTGCAACTAGTCCTGTGTTGCTTCCTCTACATCAAGTGTAACTACTCCTGTGTTGCTTCCTCTACATCAAGTGCAATTAGTCATGTGTTGCTTCCTCTACATCAAGTGTAACCAGTCCTGTGTTGCTTCCTCTACATCAAGTGCAACTAGTCCTGTGTTGCTTCCTCTACATCAAGTGCAACTAGTCCTGTGTTGATTCCTCTACATCAAGTGCAACTAGTCCTGTGTTGCTTCCTCTACATCAAGTGCAACTAGTCCTGTGTTGATTCCTATACATCAAGTGCAACTAGTCCTGTGTTGCTTCCTCTACATCAAGTGCAAATAGTCCTCTGTTGCTTCCTCTACATCAAGTGTAACTAGTCCTGTGTTGCTTCCTCTACATCAAGTGCAACTAGTCCTGTGTTGCTTCCTCTACATCAAGTGCAACTAGTCCTGTGTTGCTTCCTCTACATCAAGTGTAACTAGTCCTGTGTTGCTTCCTCTACATCAAGTGTTACTAGTCCTATGTTGCTTCCTCTACATCAAGTGCAACTAGTCCTGTGTTGCTTCCTATACATCAAGTGCAACTAGTCCTGTGTTGCTTCCTCTACATCAAGTGCAACTAGTCCTGTGTTGCTTCTTCTACATCAAGGGCAACTATTCCTGTGTTGCTTCCTCTATATCAAGTGCAACTAGTCCTGTGTTGCTTCCTCTACATCAAGTGCAACTAGTTCTGTGTTGCTTCCTCTACATCAAGTGTAACTAGTCCTGTGTTGCTTCCTCTACATCAAGTGCAACTAGTCCTGTGTTGCTTCCTCTACATCAAGTGCAACTAGTCCTGTGTTGCTTCCTCTACATCAAGTGTAACTAGTCCTGTGTTGCTTCCTCTACATCAAGTGTTACTAGTCCTATGTTGCTTCCTCTACATCAAGTGCAACTAGTCCTGTGTTGCTTCCTATACATCATGTGCAACTAGTCCTGTGTTGCTTCCTCTACAACAAGTGTAACTAGTTCTTTGTTGCTTCCTCTACATCAAGTGCAACTAGTTCTGTGTTGCTTCCTCTACATCAAGTACTCACCTAATTGTACTCACCTAATTGTGGTTGCAGGGGTCGAGACTCAGCTCCTGGCCCCGCCTCTTCGCTGTCCGCTACTGGGTCTCTGCTCTCCCTGCTCCATGAGCTCTATCATACCTCGTCTTAAAACTATGTATGGTTCCTGCCTCCACTATATCTTTCTCTAGACTATTCCACTTCCTGACTACTCTGTGGCTGAAGAAATGCTTCCTAACATCCCTTTGACTCATCTGAGTCTTCAGCTTCCAGTTGTGTCCCCTTGTTTCTGTGTTCCCTCTCTGGAACATCCTGTCCCTGTCTACCTTGTCGATTCCCCGCAGTATTTTGTATGTCGTTATCATGTCTCCTCTGACCCTTCTTTCCTCCAGTGTTGTTAGTCCTATTTCCCTCAACCTTTCTTCATAGGACAGACCCTGAGTTGTGGAACTAGCCTTGTCGCAAACCTTTGCACTTTCTCTAGTTTCTTTACGTGCTTGACCAGGTGTGGGTTCCAGACTGGTGCTGCATATTCTAGTATGGGCCTGACGTACACGGTGTACAGTGTCTTGAACGATTCCTTGTTTAGGTAACGGAACGCTAATCTTAGGTTTGCCAGTCGCCCATATGCTGCCGCAGTTATCTGGTTGATGTGTGCCTCCGGAGATGTACTTGGCGTTATACTCACCCCAAGGTCTTTCTCCTTTGCCGAGGTTTGTAGCCCTTGTCCACCTAGCCTGTACTCTGTCAGCGGTCTTCTTTGTCCTTCTCCGATCTTCATGACTTTGCATTTGGTGGGATTAATTCGAGAAGCCAGTTGCTAGACCAGATGTCAAGCTTGTCCAGGTCTGTTTGAAGTCCTGCTTGGTCCTCTTCCGATGTGATTCTCCTCATTAATTTCACATCATCTGCGAACAGAGACACTTCTGAGTCTATCCCATCCGTCATGTCGTTTACATATACCAAGAATAACACTGGTCCTAGGACTGACCCCTGCGGTACGCCGCTCGTCACAGGCGCCCACTGTGATACCTCATCACGCACCATGACCCGTTGTTGCCTCCTGTGAGGTATTCCCTGATCCATTCCAGTGCCCTTCCTGTTATACATGCTTGTTCTTCCAACTTCTTTACTAATCTCATGTGAGGAACTGTGTCGAAGGCCTTCCTGCAGTCCAGGAAAATGCAATCAACCCACCCTTCTCTCTTGCCTTACCTCTGTTACTTTATCATAGAACTCTAGGAGGTTTGTTACACAGGATTTGCCTTCCCGAATCTGTGCTGTCTGGTGTTTATTATCCTGTTCAGCTCGAGGTGCTCCACCATTCTTTTCCTGATGATTTTCTCAGGACTTTGCACACTATACATGTAAGTGACACCGGTCTATAGTTTAGTGCCTCTTTTCTGTCTCATTTTTAAAGATGGGGACTACATTGGCCTTCTTCCATACCTCAGGTATCTGCCCATTTTCAAGGGATGTGTTGAATATTATGGTAAGTGGCACACTCAGTACCTCAGCTCCTTCCCGAAGAACCCACGGGAGATATTGTCCGGACCCATCGCCTTTGAGGTATCAAGGTCACTGAGTAACTGCTTCACCTCCTCCTCAGTTGTGTGTATGCCCTCTAGCACTTGATACATCCCTTGTTGGTGACGCACCCCATCCTGTCTACCCAGCTGCCTTCCTTCCTCCACTGTGAATACTTCCTTAAACCTCAAGTTGAGCTCCTCACATACCTCTTGATCATTGCTTATGAGTTCCCCATTTTCTCTCCTCAGCCTTATCACCTGGTCTTTAACTGTTGTTTTCCTTCTGATGTGACTGTACATGAGCTTCGAGTCGGACTTAACTTTCGATGCTATGTCGTTTTCGTACTGTTTCTGGGCCTCCCTCCGTACCTGTGCATACTCGTTTCTAGCTCTTCTACTACTCTCTTTGTTTACTTGGGTTCTTTGCCTTCTGTACCTTTTCCATTCTCTGACACTCTGAGTCTTTGCCTCCCTGCACCTTTGGGTAAACCAGGGCTCTTTCTGGCCTTCCCGTTTAATCTTTTCCTCTGGGTATAAACCGTTCCTCTGCCTCCTTGCACTTTGACCCTACGTATTCCATCATTTCATTTATTGTCTGTCCATCCATTTTCCTCCTGAACCTCCTGCAGGAAATTCCTCATGCCTGTGTAGTTTCCTCTTTTAAAATCTGGTTTGTCTCTTTCGGTACCGTTTTCCCTCTCCACCTGTAGCTCTACAATGTACTCAAAGCTCAGCACCATATGGTCACTGGCTCCCAGGGGCTCTCGTGTGTTATGTCTTCAATATCTGAGCTGTTCAGGGTGAATACAAGGTCCAGTCTTGCTGGTTCATCTTCTCCTCTCACTCTGGTCGTGTCCCTGACATGTTGGTGCATCAGGTTTTCCAGTACCGCATCCATCATCTTGGCTCTCCAAGTTTCTGGACCCCCATGTGGTTCTTGGTTCTCCCAGTCGATCTCCCTGTGGTTGAAATCGCCCATGACCAGTAGCTTCGCTCTGCTCATGTGCGCTTTTCTTGCTACCTCCGCCAGAGTGTCCACCATCACTCTGTTGTTCTCATCATATTCCTCACCTGGCCTCCTGCAGTTCTGTGGTGGGTTATACATCACTGCAATGATTATCTTGTGATCCCCAGACTGGATGGTACCTACTATGTAGTCCCTTTCCTACCACCTCCATTCCTTCCATTTCCTCAAATTTTCAACGGTTCCTTACAAGCAGTGGACCCCCTCCTCCCCCCCGGCTCCTTCTATCTTTCCTCAGGATCTGATATCCCTGTGGGAAGATTGCATCTGATACTGTCTCCTTTAGTTTGGTTTCTGTGACAGCTATGATGTCTGGGGACACTTCACCTATTCTTTCATTCCACTCTTCATACTTGTTCGTAATTCCGTCCGCGTTTGTGTACCAAACCTTCAACCTTGTTTCCAATACTGTGTCCCTGGGGAGATCTTGTTGGGTTGAGGGGGGTGTGGGTGGGGTGCCCATAGGGGGTTGCAGCATGGGTGGGGGGGATTGTATGGTTGGGTTATGGGTTGGTGGGGTGGAGTTTGTGGTGGGGGTGGGGGGTAGCTGTGATGGTGGGTTTTGGGTTGCTGGGGTGGGGGCAGTGGGACTGATGAGTGTGTGGGTGTTAAAGGGTATAATTGGCGTGGGGTTTTGTGATTTTAGGTCCACCGTGGGTACTTCCAGTGTGTGTGTTTGTCCTGTTTGGGCTTGGTGTCCTCCGTATCTTGCTGTCTCCTCTCTCTCCTCTCTTCGCCTTCTTATCTGCTCCTTCCGAGCCTCCCTTTCTTCCTGCGTTCTGTCCCGATCTAGGTAAACATTCCGGTACCCTGATTTGTCCTCAGCCGTGCTTTCTCTTGCAGGATCATGGTACGGGCTGATTCTGCTTTGAAGATTACCTTGAGAGGTCGATTTCTTTCCCTTGTGTACCACCCAATTCTCCGAAAATTTGTCACTTGGGACGTGTCTCCCCCTATTGCTAGCATGATACCTTCGATCCTTTCTTTCTCCTCCTGTTTTCTTCTGTCGTGGGTGTCCCCTTCGACTTCCTTCAGGCCATAGATAAAGATCGACCTCTCCCTTTCCTCCTCCCACTGTGTCTCCCATTGCCTCGTCAGAGGTGCATTGGCCTCTCCCGGTGCTGTCATGGTTGTATCCCCCGTGTTCCTTTGTGTGTCCTGCCTGCTCAAAAGTCCCTGTCCGTTGCAGTGTGTTGATGGAGTCTCCGTGTTTAGTGTGTCTGCTGCTTTGTCTGCCCTCTCGTGTTTTGTTACTGTGCTCTCATTCTTTGTTACTGTGGTGCTCCTCTTGTCCCTGTCTGCTTCTTCTATGTCCCTCTCGTGTGTTGTTTGTTCCCTGCTCGTCTTGCTTTGGGCCCCACTTGTGTCTGCCAGTGTCTGTGCATACAAGAGTTCTCCTTTTTTCTCCTCATTTCCTTTGGCTGAGTCTGGTGCACAAGCTCCGAGCGCTGTTTCTGGCCAGGTACTTTTGTCTCTATTCTGTGTCAGTCCCTGCAGCTTCACTTCTAAGATCCGTATCTTGGCTTCTGCTTTTTTGACTTGCATTTTCCATTTTCTACTCTCCTCAGCTATCCTTTTCTCCATTCCCATGCTGATCACCAATATCTTCCTCTCCCATTCCTCTTCCCGTTTTTTGAATTCCTCCTCTGTGATCACCAATATCTTCCTCTCCCATTCCTTTTCCCTTGCGGATTTTTCCTGCTCCCACAGTGGCCTACCCATATCGGCCATCGTCCTCCTTGTTGACACTCCTCTCCCTGAGCCGCCCATATTCCCACGGTGTGCCCTTGTGGATGTATTGGGAATATCAGAAGAAGGGAGAAAGAAGAGGGATAGGGAAGGGGGTGAGGGAGAAAGGAGAAAGGATAGGGAAGGGGGTGAGGGGGAGAGAGATAGCTTAAAGGTAGTTCTGTGTTGCTTCCTCTACATCAAGTGCAACTAGTTCTGTGTTGCTTCCTCTACATCAAGTGCAACTAGTCCTGTGTTGCTTCCTCTACATCAAGTGCAACTAGTCCTGTGTTGCTTCCTCTACAACAAGTGCAACTTGTTCTGTGTTGCTTCCTCTACATCAAGTGCAACTAGTCCTGTGTTGCTGCCTCTACATCAAGTGTAACTAGTCCTGTGTTGCTTCCTATACATCAAGTGCAACTAGTCCTGTGTTGCTTTCTCTACATCAAGTGCAACTAGTTCTGTGTTGCTTCCTCTACATCAAGTGCAACTAGTTCTGTGTTGCTTCCTCTACATCAAGTGCAACTAGTCCTGTGTTGCTTCCTCTACATCAAGTGCAACTAGTCCTGTGTTGCTTCCTCTACAACAAGTGCAACTAGTTCTGTGTTGCTTCCTCTACATCAAGTGCAACTAGTCCTGTGTTGCTTCCTCTACAACAAGTGCAACTATTCCTGTGTTGCTTCCTCTACAACAAGTGCAACTAGTCTTGTATTGCTTCCTCTACAACAAGTGCAACTAGTCCTGTGTTGCTTCATCTACAACAAGTGCAACTAGTCCTGTGTTGCTTCCTCTACAACAAGTAACTAGTCTTGTTGCTTCCTCTACATCAAGTGCAACTAGTCCTGTGTTGCTTCTCTACATCAAGTGCAACTTGTCTGTGTTGCTTCCTCTACATCAAGTGCAACTAGTTCTGTGTTGCTTCCTTACATCAAGTGCAACTAGTTCTGTTTGCTTCCTCTACATCAAGTGCAACTAGTCCTGTGTTCTCCTCTACAAGATTGTTCCTACAAGATGCTGTGTTGCTTCAGGATAGTGTGTCTCTCTAACTGTTTCCCACAAGTGATGGTTCTCTCACGTCTTGTTCTCAACGTGTTTCACAAGTCTGTTTTCTCAAATAGTCTTGTTGCTTCCTCAAGTCAACTATCTTGTTCTCTTCATTGTTTTCCCATCAACTAGTTTGTTCTCTCAGTGCTATCAGGCTTCTCTCACGCTGTTGTTCATTGAACACTGTGTTCTCAAATAACTGTCTGTGTTCCCTACACGTCTTGCTTCCTCTACATCAAGTGCAACTAGTCCTGTGTTGCTTCCTCTACAACAAGTGCAACTAGTCTGTGTTGCTTCCTCTACATCAAGTGCAACTAGTCCTGTGTTGCTTCCTCTACATCAAGTGAACTAGTCTGTGTTGCTTCCTCTACACAAGTGCAACTAGTCCTGTGTTGCTTCCTCTACATCAAGTGCAACTAGTCTGTTGCTTCCTCTACAACAAGTGCAACTAGTCTGTGTTGCTTCCTCTACATCAAGTGCAACTAGTCCTGTGTTGCTTCCTCTACACAAGTGCAACTAGTCCTGTGTTGCTTCCTCTACAACAAGTCACTAGGTGCCCCCATACTAGTCCTGTGTTGCTTCCTCTACATCAAGTGCAACTAGTCCTGTGTTGCTTCCTCTACATCAAGTGCAACTAGTCCTGTGTTGCTTCCTCTACATCAAGTGCAACTAGTCCTGTGTTGCTTCCTCTACATCAAGTGCAACTAGTCCTGTGTTGCTTCCTCTACAACAAGTGCAACTAGTCCTGTGTTGCTTCCTTACAATCAAGTGCAACTAGTTCTTGTTTGCTCTCACAAGTGTAACTAGTCCTGTGTTGTTCATCTACAATCAAGTAGAACTGTTCTGGTTGTTCATAACAATTACAGTCCAGTGTTGCCCTTTACATACAAGTGTCAACACATTTCATAGTGTCAGACAGCAACATTCTCACAATTCAAGGCAACATTTATCCAAGTGTATGCTATAACCATTTACATCACAAGTGTCAGACAGCAACATTTACATCACAAGTGTCAGACAGCACATTTACATCACAAGTGTCAGACAGAACATTGCTCATCACAAGTGTCAGACCAGCAAATTTACATCACAAGTGTCAGACAGTAACATTTACCATCACAAGTGTCAGACAGCACATTTACATCACAAGTGCAGACAGCAATTTACATCACAAAGTGCAACTATCAGTGTCAAGCACTTTACATCAAGTGTCAGACAAGCAACATTTACATCACAAGTGCAGACAAGCACATTTCTTCATCACAAGTGTCAGACAGTCAACGATTTACATCACAAGTGTCAGACAGCAACTTTACATCACAAGTGCCTAGCACAGCCATTTACATCACAAGTGTCAGACAGCAACATTTACATCACAGTGTCAGACAAGCAACATTAATCCAAGTTGTCAACATGCAACATTTACATCACGTGTCAGACAGCAACATTACATCAAGTGTCAGACAGCAACATTTACATCACAAGTGTCAGATCTAGCAACTTTACATCAAAGTGTCAGACAGTAACATTTACATCACAAGTGTCAGACAGCAACATTTACATCACAAGTGTCAGACACAGCAACATTTACATCACAAGTGTCAGACACAGCAACATTTACATCACAAGTGTCAGACACAGCAACATTTACATCACAAGTGTCAGACAGCAACATTTACATCACAAGTGTCAGACAGCAACATTTACATCACAAGTGCCAGACACAGCAACATTTA
This sequence comes from Cherax destructor, assembly GCA_009830355.1. NCBI lineage: Eukaryota > Metazoa > Arthropoda > Malacostraca > Decapoda > Parastacidae > Cherax > Cherax destructor. The sequence goes on from WNWK01024543.1 coordinate 12,331, forward strand.
CATCACAAGTGTCAGACAGCAACATTTACATCACAAGTGTCAGACACAGCAACATTTACATCACAAGTGTCAGACACAGCAACATTTACATCACATGTGTCAGACACAGCAACATTTAGATCACAAGTGTCAGACAGCAACATTTACATCACAAGTGTCAGACACAGCAACATTTACATCACAAGTGTCAGACAGCAACATTTACATCACAAGTGTCAGACACAGCAACATTTACATCACAAGTGTCAGACACAGCAACATCTTGGGATGTTGACACTCGCCTAACCTCTAAAAAGGACCTACTTACACTAGGGGAACTATTCCACTGGTGACTCCGCCTTCTGCTGCTTTAACTCACTCAGATCTACCAAGAAACTTCACAGAAATGTACTTATCAGAGAACCTCTTTATTGAAAACCACCAATCAGAGGACATCTTCACTGGAAACCACCAATCAGAAGACGTTTTCACTGGAAACCACCAATCAGAGGACATCTTCACTGGAAACCACCAATCAGAGGACATCTTCACTGGAAACCACCAATCAGAGGACATCTTCACTGGAAACCACCAATCAGAGGACATCTTCTCTGGAAACCACCAATCAGAGGACATCTTCACTGGAAACCACCAATCAGAGGACATTTTCTCTGGAAGCCACCAATCAGAGGACATCTTCACTGGAAACCACCAATCAGAGGACATCTTCACTGGAAACCACCAATCAGAGGACATCTTCTCTGGAAGCCACCAATCAGAGGACATCTTCTCTGGAAGCCACCAATCAGAGGACATCTTCACTGGAAACCACCAATCAGAGGACATCTTCTCTGGAAACCACCAATCAGAGGACATCTTCACTGGAAACCACCAAATCAGAGGACATCTTCTCTGGAAACCACCGATCAGAGGAACTCTCCACTGAAAATCTCGCCTAAATCCTTGAATGGAGCATAAGTAAGTAAGTTTATTCAGGTATACACAAATACATTTACATAGATTATCATACATAGCAGCATATGTGTAGAGAACCCAGGATAACCCAAAAAGTCAGACAGAGTGACTTATTTCCATTGGGGTCCTTTTAGTACCTTAATATTATACACTGTAGGAGATATATGTTATTATATTATAAAGGATATACGTATACTAGGAATAAGGTAAAAAGAGTTATTTACATTTACATGTATGATAGCTAAAAAATAAAAAAAATCATTCTCCTCCCTTTCTGTCGCTACATTCATTAGGTACCTTTTGGCTCTCTTCTTGAACTGGCTCATGCTATGACTGGCTTTGACATGTGCAGGCAGTCTGTTCCATTCCTTTATTGCTGTACAATAAAAGGTGTTTGAAGCCTGGCCACTGAGTGTGGCTACTACAAAGTTGTGCTCTCCATGGTGGTCTGGTGGCTAAAGCTAGGGGCTCTGGTGGTCTGGTGGCTAAAGCTCTCGCTTCACACGGCGAGGGCCTGGGTTCGATTCCCAGCCAGGGCAGAAACATTGGGCGTGTTTCTTTACACCTGTTGTCTATGTTCCCCATCAGTAAAATGGGTACCTGGGTGTTAGTCGACTGGTGTGAGTCGCATCCTGGGACACTAACCTAATCTGCCCGAAATGCTCAGCATAACAAGGGACTTTCTATATAGTAGTATGTCACTGATGTCAGCTAGGCCTGTATACCATGTACATGTACTTGTAGTAAATAAAGATATTACAAGCGGAGGTTTTTACAAGAACAGTGCTGCTCGACACACTAATCCACCAATCAGTGCTGCTTGACACACTATTCAACTAATTACTGCTCAACACACAAATCTACTAATCAGCACTGCTTGATAACGAGGATGAAGGTAAACTAACGTCAAGCTAACGTCAACAGACAGTAGTAAGTTGGCACCAGTGTGGTGTGTGTGTACCCACCTGTATGTGGTTGCAGGGGTCGAGTCATAGCTAATGGCCCCGCCTCTTCACTGATTGCTACTAGGTCCTCTCTCTCCCTGCTCCATGAGCTTTATCATACCTCGTCTTAAAACTATGTATGGTTCCTGCCTCAACTACATCACTTGCCAAATTATTCCACTTCCTGACAACTCTATGACTAAAGAAATACTTCCTAACATCTCTTTGACTTCTCTGAATCTTCAACTTCCAATTGTGACCCCTTGTTTCTGTGTCCCATCTCTGGAACATCCTGTCTCTGTCCACCTTGTCAATTCCTCGCAGTATTTCGTATGTCGTTATCATTTCTCCCCTAACCCTCCTGTCCTCCAGTGTCGTCAGGCCGATTTCCCTTAACCTTTCTTCGTAGGACATTCCCCTTAGCTCTGGAACTAGCCTTGTTGCAAACCTTTGCACTTTCTCTAATTTCTTGACGTGCTTGACCAAGTGTGGGTTCCAAACTGGTGCTGCATACTCCAGTATGGGCCTGACGTACACGGTGTGCAGAGTCTTGAACGATTCCTTACTGAGGTATCGGAACGCTATTCTCAGGTTTACAAGGCGCCCATATGCTGCAGCAGTTGTCTGGTTGATGTGCACCTCAAGAGATGTGCTCAGTATTATACTCACCCCAAGATCCTTTTCCTTGAGTGAAGTTTGCAGTCTTTGGCCACCTAGCCTATACTCTGTCTGCGGTCTTCTTTGCCCTTCCCCGATCTTCATGACTTTGCATTTAGTGGGGTTAAATTCGAGAAGCCAGTTGCTGGACCAGGCTTCCAGCCTGTCCAGATCTCTTTGTAGTCCTGCCTGATCCTCATCTAATTTAATTCTCCTCATTAACTTCACATCATCTGCCAACAGGGACACTTCTGAGTCTATCCCTTCCGTCATGTCATTCACATATACCAAAAATAGCACTGGTCCTAGGACTGACCCCTGTGGAATCCCGCTCGTCACAGGCGCCCACTGTGATACCTCGTCACGTACCATGACTCGTTGTTGCCTCCCTGTCAAATATTCTCCGATTCATTGCTGTTATACGTTTTATACGTGCATGTTATATGTGCCTGATCCTCTAGCTTTTGCACTAATCTCTTGATAGAAACTGTGCTGAATGCCTTCTTGCATTCCAAGAAAATGCAATCTACCCACCCCTCTCTCTCGTGTCTTCCTTCCGTTACCTTGTCATAAAACTCCAGTTGGTTTGTGACACAGGATTTGCCTTCCATGAATCCGTGCTGGTTGTCATTCATAAGGTTACTCCGTTCTAGGTGCTCCACCACGTTGACTTTGCATACTATACATGTCAGTGACACCGGTCTATAGTTTAGTGCCTTGTGTCTGTCTCCTTTCTTAAAAATGGGAACTACATTTGCTGTCTTCCATACCTCAGGTAGTTGCCCAGTTTCAATGGATGTGTTGAAAATTGTTGTTAGTGGCACACACAGCATCTCTGCTCCCTCTCTAAGGACCCATGGAGAGATGTTGTCCGGTCCCACCGCCTTTGAGGTATCAAGGTCATTTAGCAGCTTCTTCACCTCCTCCTCGGTTGTGTGTATTTCATCCAATACTTGCTGATATATCCCTTGTTGGTGTGCCCTCCTGTTCTGACTTCCCAGAGTCCTTTCTGTCTCCACTGCAAATACTTCCTTAAATCTCATGTTGAGCTCCTCACATACTTCTTGATCGTTTCTTGTGAGCTCCCCACCTTCTTTCCTCAGCCTGATTACCTGGTTCTTGACTGTTGCCTTCCTCCTGATGTGGCTATACAACAGCTTCGTGTCAGACTTGACTTTCGATGCTATGTCATTTTCGTACTGTCGCTGAGCCTCCCTCCTTATCTGTGCATACTCGTTTCTGGCTTTTCGACTAATCTTTTTATTTCCTGGGTCCTTTGTCTTCTGTATTTTTTTTTTCCATTTTCTAGTGCACTTAGTTTTTGCCTCCCTACACCTTTAGGTAAACCAAGGGCTCGTTCTGGTCTTCCCATTATTTCTGTTGTCCTTGGAACAAACCTTTTCTCTCCCTCCTTGCATTTTGTTGTTACGTAGTTCATCATTTCATTTACGGACTTTCCTACCAATTCTCTTTCCCACTGAACCTCCTGTAGGAAGTTCCTCATACCTGTGTAGTAGTGTGTGTGTGTGTGTGTGTGTGTGTATGTATACTCACCTAGTTGTACTCACCTAGTTGTGGTTGCAGGGGTCGATTCATAGCTCCTGGCCCCGCCTCTTCACTGGCCGCTATTGGGTCACTCTCCCTGCGCCATGAGCTTTGTCATACCTCTTCTTAAAACTATGAATGGATCCTGCCTCCACTTCATCGCTTCCCAAACTATTCCACTTCCCGACAACTCTGTGACTGAAGAAATACTTCCTAACATCCCTGTGATTCATCTGAATCTTCAACTTCCAACTGTGTCCCCTTGTTGCTGTGTCCCATCTCTGGAACATTCTGTCTCTGTCAACCTTGTCAATTCCTCTCAGTATTTTATATGTCGTTATCATGTCCCCCCTATCTCTTCTGTCCTCCAGTGTTGTCAGGTCGATTTCCCTTAATCTCCTCGTAGGACATACCCCTTAGCTCCGGGACTAGTCTTGTTGCAAACCTTTGCACTTTCTCTAGTTTCTTTACATGTTTGGCTATTTTGGCTTAAATAGCAACGCTCTTCTTTCCAAATAAGGCAAGCGAAAATTTGTGTATGCAATAATTTCGCAAAAATCATTCTGAACCTAACGAAAAATATTTCATTGTGTTTGTTTATTATTAAATTACTGTAAACTTATCTAAAATATATTAAGTTGAATTAGACTAAATTAAATTGTGCTTGTTATAATAAGGTTAGGTAAGTTTTCTAAGGTTCTTTTGGTACAAAATTATTAATTTTTACATTAACATAAATGAAAAAAAAAATATATCTTAAAAAATAGTAGAACTCCAAGTGCTTTTGTGATTTCTCACATTATTAAAGATCTGTATAAATCAAAAATCAAAAGGAAGGAAGGAGACAACACATCAGTTAGCTTACAACACCTGACTTTTTATGATGATATAAGTGAAACTCAACTTATATTCTACCTAAGCATTAAGAATTTAACTTGACTAATGTATCTTAAATTCTTCCCAAATTTTATTAATTATAAATTAATCCAATTTGTATAACCCAAAAGCAATATTCATATTATTTTTAAAAGTATTTTTATGAAACTTGATTCTATTATATATCTCTCGACCATAGACTTGCTAGATACAACCCTCTATGTGAGACAAACCACGCTCTTGACGAGGGACAACCCACGCTCTTGACGAGGGACAAACCACGCTCTTGACGAGGGACAAAACCACGCTCTTGACGAGGGACAAACCACACTCTTGATGAGGGACAAACCACGCTCTTGACGAGGGACAAACCACACTCTTGATGAGGGACAAACCACGCTCTTGACGAGAGACAAACCACTGACCATGGGGGCGTTGACCCCCTTCCCCGGAATACCCTCCAGGTAGGTAGAAGACATAAAACCTTGTGAATCGTGGAAGCCAGCTCTATTTTCTATCCTGTATCATCTCTCCTCTTCCTCCCATCTTATATTATGTCTTATCTCTTCTATCTATCCTATATTCTCTCTCCCATTTTTCCTCCCATCCTTCTTTGTCTGTCTTCTTCCTAAAATGAAAGTAGAAGATATATTGATACCGTCAAGGACATTATTATAAGCTATGTTTTAGTCCTGGGGTCTTGGTCACTACATAATGCAACAGTTCAGTATGTACTGTGGGCAAGTACATATAGGTGAAGATGTGAGGGCATTTAATTGCCGTGTCACGTAGCAGCCAAGAAGCAGCAAGTAGCAGTAAAATGTATACTACAGTTCTTCAGATGTAATAATCGCCAGACTTTTGTTCCATGATATTGGAAGTAGCAATCAGGGATGCTTTAATAATGGCACCTGTTCATATCGAGGTTTCAGTAGATCATTTTTGCGTTGTTCCAAGGCATGAGATGCGACTCTTCAAACCTGTGTGCCACACAAAAGTTGCTGGTGTTATCTCAGCTACAAATATATATATATGTTCTTGAACACTTGTGGAAAGATTCCTCCATGTTTCTTTTGGGTGTGTCATATGGATCTTTCTTCCTGGTGAGGCCTCATATGGGAAGACGTGGCCATGGAGGCTACGCAGACGTTACTACTACAAAAGGCCTTCATAGTGTTCTTAGCAGTTTTCCTTAAGAATGTGAATTTCTAGAGGATACTCATATAATGACTCCAACAACAACATATATCTCCTACAGTGTATAATATTAAGTTATTAAATGGACCCCAGTGGAAAAAAAGTCACTGACGTTTTGGGGTTATCCTAGGTTTCTACACATATGCTGCTATGTTTAATAATCTATGTAACTGTATTTGTGTATACCTGAATAAACTTACTACTTACTTGCCCTTGCTTACTTCTTACTTACTTACTTCTTCTTACCACTTACTTCTTAACAACATGCTCATTGGAGAAGCCAGGTATAGATACTCAAAAATTCGGGACAAAGGAATTAATGTACAATTGCTATGGATCCCATCACACATTGGATAAATCCTTCATGATAAAGTTGATATGTTAGCCAAGAAGAGTACCCATAAGGAGAATGTAGAATATAATTTTGGTATATCTGTGTCTAGCATTAGGAATAATATTAGGAGAGAATTAAATAATGAAAATGATTGTTATAGGAATGCAGTTAGAAGCTTGAGTAGATCTATAACCCACTATGATAACATGAACATAGATAAGTATGTTTATGGAGCAACTTGCAATGTGAACAGACTGACTGATGTTGTAGTGGCCAGGCTTAGGCTTGGTTACAAGTACTTCTGGCAGTTTGGGAGACACACAGATGATGATCAAACTAAATGCAAATTATGTGATCAGGCATATGGTCACTGTCTTGAACACTATGTGCTTAATTGTCCACTTATTGAGGAATACAGAGATAGACAGTATAATAACCTATGTGACATGTCAAGATATCTTATTAATGAAAATAAGATACCAGATATACTAAGCAAATTTCCTAAATTTGCTTGTAACAGATAAGTGAACTGTAGAGATAAATCCATATGTACACATGTTAACCCTTTTGGGGCCTAGTTCCTAGGCCTTTTGTGTATCCATATGCTCTAGCGATACTGTCCACAGGATGGATATGGGGTGCACAATAAACTAGCCACTTCGGTGGCAAAATCTAATCTAGAGATGCGGCCAGCAACACCATGAGGGTTCTTTCTAGAACTAACATCTACGTAGTTTCCATGGCTAGGTCTTCCATCAGAGACCTCACCATGAAGATTTCTACGACACACCCAACAGTGAAGCTAGTTCCAACACCATGAAACAAAAGACTGACAACTAATATATCTCAGCAACTCGCGCACATTATACTGCTACTTGCTGTTTCTTGGTTGTCACGTAACAATGCAATTAGATGGCGTCACACCTTCATCTGGCCTCCTGTACTTTTTCATTCTCTTGTATCATTCGGAGTGACAAAGCCCCAGGACAAAAACATATCCAGTAAACATGTCATAAGAGTCCATTCATCCATCTTCCTTCCATCCAATATTGTGTCTCTTCATCATATTGTCTATCTCTGCTCCTTCCCATTCAATATTTTCTCTCCTCTCCCTCTTATCCTATCGAATTTCTCCTCTCCCTCCAATTTATCTTCTCTTTCCTTTCTCTAGTCACTATTTTGTTTTCCTCGTCCTCGGCAAGACTCAAGATCCACGCGAAAGTTTTCCTGCATTCTTGTAGACTTTTCTCAAGAACATGGAAATAGACTCGCTCATCCAAGTCCTATCCCTCCCATTCCTTCCTCACCCCCTTCCACGGATACTGGAATCCCCTTGGTAAATAAAAACTTTCATATAGGAATATAGGGGAATGAGCTATCATCTTCTTCCTTTGATGGAACCCGATTGCTCTCTCTCTCGCTTTCCCTCTCTTGCAAGGTGTGTTTACTATAATTGTGAGATCAGGACTTTATTTGAGCATACTTCAAACTTATTGATTGCATCGTGTCTAAGTGGGTCTGGCCACCGTCTCTTAAGATCTCCTGGCACTCCTGCAGAGGTTATTAGTTTGCATAAGAATTGTGTGTGTTTGTTTTTGACGCAATATTTATTGCGTCATTTACTATATTATTGCAATCATAAATATGCGCTAAACCTGTATGGGTCATATAGCGCTGTAATATTATATTGATAATTTTATTTTCGTTAATAGCTAAAGCGAAAACATCCTGCTTTACATTATTAGTCATTTATATTTAACTACCTATATAGGTAGGATGTAACAGCTACACTACACTGCTCGCTAAGAGCTTTAATTGACCACCCGCGCTGGAAGTTACTTGACCGTTTATTCGCTGAGACTTGTGGTAGACCCGTTGAAGCTGTAATCGCTCACCTGCAGCGTTCTCCAGCTCTGGCTGGAGCTAGTCGAGCCAACACCTCTCTCATCTTAAATTATAACCATGGGGAACGCTAAACCCGTAGGGATTATACAGCACCTGTTGGGGGAGGTGATGGAAGGTATTCAGGCTCAATTCAGGGAACTGGAGCACAGATCCAAGTCCCAAGATCAAGAGCCCTTCACCAGCGTCAAGGAACTTCCCTTGAGGGGATCTCTCCTCCTAAAGAACGCTGCCCTCCTCTGTTCATGTCATTTACATTGTTTCCTGGTAGGGTATGTATGCATTGGTGAGCCACAACATACATCTCTTAATTCTGTGCAACTGTTCTGAGCCTAATTTAGTACTAGTGATTTCTGTCGCTTTCTGAGGTTGTGTCGTAATTATAATCATGGGAAGCGCTAAACCCGTAGGATTATACAGCGCCTGTGGGGAAGGGTATGGAAAGCATTCAGGTTTAATTCAGGGAACTGGAGCACAGATCCAATTCCCTAGATCAAGAGCCCCTCACCAGCGTCAAGGAACCTCCCTAGAGGGGCGGCTGTGTCGTAAGACACTGCTTGAGGTTACGAGTCTAACTCTAGAATTACCTGGTTCGGACTGACATTACGTACTGTTGTAGTCGAGGTTTGGAAGTTGCTCAACTCAACTTTTTTTTTTTTTTTTGGCCTTGTATGGAGGACTTCTCGATTGTCCCTCGTTAGGGTCATTTTGTCTCCTCTCTTGCCTGATGCTCTGCTGCTCACGGCTGTTTTGTGCATTTTGCTCTATGATGGATTGGTTGCTTTTCTTAAAGTTCAATTAAGCTGTTTTACTGGTTTTTGTGGGTCAGCTTATTTAGGGATTAGTTTTGCCAGTCACATTCTAATCCAAGCACATTATATTATAATCATGGGGAAGCGCTAAACCCGTAGGATTATACAGCACAGCGCATGTGGGGGGGATGGAAGGCATTCAGGCTTAATTCAGGGAACTGTAGCACAGATCAAATTCCCTAGATCAAGAGCCCCTCACCAGCGTCAAGGAACCTCCCTTGAGGGGCAAGCCGAGCACAATATACACGCATATATTAATCTTGTACTTTTGAGTACAGTACATTTCGGTACAGTAGTTTAGTTTGATATATTTATTATGCACTCCATACCCATCCTGTGGGCGGTAGTCAAGAGATTACAGAGGTACGTAATGGGTCCAGGGACTGGACCCCCAAAGTTTTGATAGCTGAGCAAGTTACAAAGGTAATGAACTCACAAGTTACAAAGGTAATGAACTCACAAGTTACAAAGGTAATGAACTCACAAGTTAAAAATGTAATGAACTCACAAGTTACAAAGGTAATGAACTCACAAGTTACAAAGGTAATGAACTCACAAGTTAAAAATGTAATGAACTCACAAGTTACAAAGGTAATGAACTCACAAGTTACAAAGGTAATGAATCATGTAAGTAAATTTACTTACATGAGCAATTCACTAGTCCACACCCGGTCACAACTATAATGAGTTCTTGGTGCAAATATTAATTGTTGGGTCAGTAATGAACCAGATTGTCCAGTTTGAGTTTTTGTGCACAGTATAAGTAAAGCACTGATAGTTAAATGTACAGAATACTAATTTACTGCAATTATACACTGAACGATGTGTAGGAGCCTAACTCCATAATTCCTGAGTTTATGCATAACTGTAAATATTAAACCTAGATACCTTTTAATTATTAAAGTTCAGTTTTTCTTTGTTAGTATTATTTCATCCAGGTGTAATCCCATATAAGAAAAAAGCTAAAAGTACAGGATATTATCTTGAATTCTTTTTAGTGTTAGACCTGTTACAAAGCCAGAGAAGCCAGAGGGAAGGGGGGGATCAGTAAGTTGATCTAGTATGCTATGGTAGTTGTCTATGCATTGACCTCTTTGCTCTCGGGCCGAGAGGTTGTGCTGCGCAGTTGCTTCTGACTTGGTCTTGGCGCACCTTCCGTTTTTCTGCAAGATGGCGACCAGTAGACGGAGAAGCAACACAGTGTGTATTGAGTTGTTACAGGGAGCTATTTACCCAACAAATGCTTCTGTTTTGCTGCCAGCGATTCTTCGTGACACCTTTGGTGTTATCAATGATGACCTTTATGGCATTGCCTTGAATGGCTCGAAGAGAATCTTTGTGAAGTTCAGCACGGCAGAGGCGTACGAGAAGACAGTGGAGCGGTTCCAGGATAAATGTATCATCGTCAACACTGGATTAGAGGTCAGGCTAAGGGATGCCTCGACATACTATACTTATGTTCGTGTGCGAAACGTGCCTTTTGAGGCCGATGGAGTGGACAATAGTGAGGCGTTTCAACAATATGGTGTTGTGCACACGACAACAATGGGGCGTTGGTCGGATGGAATTTATGCCGGATTGCCTGAGGGTTCTTATACCTTAAAAATGTCCTTAAAATGCCCCATACCATCATATGTCATGGTGGACGACTTTAGAATGCAACATTTTGTCACTTATGCGGGACAGCATAAGACTTGTAGAGTAATAATACTTTATTTAGACATGGTACAAAGATACATTGTTGGGTTTACATGATACATAGGTATAAAAGAGATGTACATGCCAAAAGCCCCTAATATGCTGTGCATTGTGCAGTGGGGCATACGACTGTAATGAAGCAAATCAGCCCTTCAAGCATTATTTATGTAAGGTGTGATAAATATTAGTTGTGAAAATTTCATGACTGTCCTCATTTGTATTTCTTGTCTATATCCTTACCTATTTACTATGTGCTTAGTTCTGTAACTCAGGTGAAAGAGATAAATGCAGTTTAATTAAATTAAAAGACTAGATAAGTAATGTCTTCTACCAAAATTGTTGTATTGAAATGTAATGCAGAACAAGTTAAATGTTTAATTGAGAATACTATTATTATTATTTATTATTATTATTATTATTATTATTATTATTATTATTATTATTATTATTATTATTATTATTATTATTATTATTATTATTATTGCTGTTGCATCTGTACATGTTTTGAAAATATCCTTTACTGTAAATGCTGTTAATTAACTCAAGAAATGTATTTGAACTGTGACCATCTTCGCATTCTGCTGTTCTGTTATTGTATGTTCCAATATTGTTTTCTAGTATTAGTATTCATTGTAATAATTATTGTGAGAAGAAATAAGGTTTATAGAAGCAAGTTGAGCTCTTTTGCAGAAATTTGTAAAGAGTTTGTGTACATGAGAGGGAGTTCTATTCAAAACAAGGGAGGGAACACGAGGAAGGGTTCCCATGACCACTCTCACACCTTTGTCAGCTTAAGAAGCCTTTTTCAACTTCTCATATTGATTATACTGCTGCTAACAAGTGAGTTCATAATCTTATGTTAAGGGAGATAAGTAGAGAAGCTCAAATATTGTTAAAATGCAGTCTTTTTGTGTTATAGCCATAGGAGGAACAAGCCTCCAGCCGGCATATCTTGTATCTCTCTCTAAGAAAGGGCTATTAACTGTGTATACCTTGTAACTTGCCTTATTATGATAGCTAAATGATACCTGTATATTGTATGATTAGAGTAAATTGTAAGAATAATGATAATTTAAGGTGTAATATTATTTTTGACTCGTGTGACCTACCATAATACTTCTTATTTCTAACCTATAACTTATTCCTAACCTATCTTTTATGCTAATACTCTTTTATTAAATATCTACTATGTTTATTTTCTGTAAGTTGCCTGTCACATGTAACTTAACCTAGCTTACCTGTGTTTTTGCATATCTTGTATCACTATTTTATTTTCCTCTGTCTTAATTCATACTAGCCTATGTTTTATGTTTATTCTGTGCATAACTTATATGTTCATTCTTTTTTTGTGTATTATAATTGTGTTAAGTTATACTGTTTGTTCACTGTATTTCAGCTGTCTTATTTTTATGTAAAATCTTGAATTATTTTTGATATGCCATTTTTTATTGTTTTGATAATTTGTTAATTATGTTCCTTTCTTATATATTCTTTTGTAAGATCTTTATTTTTTGTTGTAGAAGTTCTTGCTCGTGTATTCTGAGACTAAACCTGAATAATTCTTATAGGGTTTAGCAGCAACCAGGCACCCCCCCCCCCAAAGAGATGCCTCAAGAGTAAGAAGGCTAGGGGTTAGCAAAACCAGGCACCCCCCCCAAAGATATGCATCCAAAGTAGGAGAGATCCACCAGAGATACTGATGAGAGGAGAGTGCTAGAAAGACCTTGAACACTATAGCCCTGGAGGATCAGACCAGGCTTGTAATCTGGGATTTGGAAGGTCTCAGGAGCATCCCAAAGCAGGAATGTATCAAGAATATTTAAACCTCAGTATGGAAAGCAATGGAGTCCCTTGGGAACTATGTGGGGAGGTGGTTTTGATATCAGTAAGCCTCTCCTGTTATACCAATTAAGTATTTACTGGTAGAGTTTTTCTTTTTTGTGCCAACACTTTCAGATACCCTTGTAATGTGTTTATTAAATTGTAAGTGGTCTTACCTGGGTATGTTTTACTTCCCCCTTTGAGCCATGTGTATAAGGTCCATGTGTCAGAGACTAAATTTAATAACCTATTGATGTTATCCTTTTTCTGGGAAGAGTCAAGCCCCTGATAAGGTGCCTACTGCTCGTGTTTTCAGGCCATGCTACCCTAAGAGCCAGTACTTATCAGGACCCCTATCTTGTTATAACTATCCTGTATTATTTCTCACTGGGTTTTCTCCTGCTCTAACCCAAACTCCATGTTTTCCTCCCTTCTCCTATGATTATCATTTCTTCTATCCCTTCCACTATTAAAAGAGCAGGTGGTGACAGCATACTCCCAAGAGAATAGAGTGCTACCGTCTATTCTCTCATATTCCAGTAATTTTCCCATGTTATTTGTTTTCATATTCCCATACACATTTTTTTGTATCCACTCCAAGTCTCTGCCTGAAGGAATAGACAATATGGCATCGTTAGGTGTTCTGTCGACCCCAGGGTGGGGCTGGGGTAGTAGCTGCATTTCACAGGTACAACCCTCTTTTGAGGAACCTATACCTGTGAATGTGGTGGAGATGGGTAACGCCAGTTGGGCGGATGTAGTACAAGGAGTGGGGGACCATTGTGTGACACTCCCTGAAGCACTGGGTGCTTCGCCAGTGGGTGAGTCAGAACATGTACTTGAGACTGATGGGATGGTGGAGAGTGTACAACAAGAGGAACTGCCAAAACCAGTGCAAAAGATGCTACGCACTTTTCTGGCTGGTTCGGAGGTGGATGCCTTGGAAACGGACAGGAAATTGCAGGAAGAGGCTGTTAGTGTGTTAGAGGATGGGGTAGACAGGCTACAGAAGCAAGAGGTGGAGGTCGTTGTGCATAGGGAAGAGGAAGTGAACACAGATGAGATGGAGGTTGGGGCTAAATCTAGAAATAGGGCGGGCAAAACATCTGCCCAGCGTTCAGGCAAGAAGGTATGGGTGGAGGTGACAGGGAAAGGGAAAGTGGGAGCCCAGGGAAGGGCAGGGGTACATGGTGTGAGACAAGACAGGGATAAAGGTAGTATAGTGAAAAGTGCCGCAGGTAGAACACAGAAACACAGGGAAAGCCCCCGATGGCGTATTCCAGTGTTTAACTATAAATGCAAATGGCCTTAGGGCTGAAATAAAGCATAGTTGGATGGAAGTAATACTGAGACGATATGACATAGACGTGTGTTTCATACAAGAGCATAACTTTAGGTGTGGTAGAGATTTGAGATTAAAGGGTATCAAATGTTTGCAGGTAGCTTGGGGAAGTTCAAGGGTAGGGTAGCAGTGGGTATGAAAGAATCCAGTCCCTTCCGATTGTTAGCTTGGGAGGAAGGAGGAGGGGGGAGAGTAGTGAGGGTGGATGGAGTTTTGGGAGGCATACGGGTGTGTTTTGTAGGTATTTACATGCCTGCTGACAGTAATCGTAGAGTTAAGGAGGAGTTTGTGAGGGATGTCTTGACTTTTCATTTGAGAGGGCTGCTGATGATTACATTGTTGGGTGGCGACTGGAATTGTACAGTGGACCCCCGAGTTACAAACACCCCGGAAATCGTACAATTATGTAAGTATAATACTATTGTAAGTGCTTTTGTAAGTGTATTTTTGGGGGTCTGAAATGGACTAACCTACTTGACATTATTTCTTAATGGAGTAAATTCGTTCGGTAATGGCACTTGAGTAGGCTTCTGGAATGAAGTTTTTACGTTACTCGGGGGTCCACTGTATTATTAGGAAAAAAGATGTTGAACCTAGAGGGGCGGGTTGTGAGTTAGGGGTCTTGCGTATATTATTGAGGTAGGTGGGGGTTTTAGATGTGGTAAGGGGAGATGATTGGGGAGTAGAGCATACCTTCATGAGGAGAGGATATGCTGCAAGATTAGATCCTGTGTACATCATGAAAGATGTTACAGTGGGGAGGGTTCGCACGCTAGATATTGGTTTTTCAGATCAGCGAGGTGTTTTAGTGGAGGTGACATGGGAGGGAATGGTACGCAGGTACAGTAGTTTTTGGAAGATGAATGTACGTTTGCTGCGGGGGGAGGAGGAGCGAACATTATTTGCTGAATGGTGGGGGTCATTATGGATAGAAGGGGCAGGGGAATGGGAGAAGGATTTTCTGGAATGGTGGGAAACATGTGCAAAGAAGGGAATCAGGGATTTTTACAGAAATAGAGGTAAGGAGGAGGCTGGGTGGAAGTTTGGTCTTCAGAAGTATTTAGAAGGTCAGCTTCAGGAATGTTATGGGGGGGGTATGTAAGTTTGGGGAAATAGAGGACTTGAGGGGTAGGTTAAAGGACATTCAAAATGACCGCTTTGATGCCATAAGAGTTAGGGGAGGTATTGAGGAGGCATTATGGGGAGATAAACCCTCCAGTTGTGTGTTGCGAAGGTTCAGAGAAAGGCAGAGGTGTACTATGATCATGGGGGTAAAAGTGTGTACAGGGGTAGGTGACTATAACATGGGACAAGTGTTAGGAACGACGGATGGTATAAGCAATTATGCTGATTTTTGGCTCGAGAGGAAATTAGCAGAGAGGAAAGAGGGGGGTAGGGAGGGAGAGATTATTGAGGAAGGAATCTTGTGTCATGTTGGAAAAGAGGAGTGTGAGAGGATAAGTGGCAGTATAAGTGAGCAGGAGGTGGGTGAGGCTGTGGCTAGTTTAAGTTTAGGAAAGGCACCAGGTATAGATGGAATGCCTAATGACTTCTATGTTGTACACTGGGAGACATTGCGAGAATGTTTGGTGCTTTTGTTCAGTTGTATGAAAGAGAAGAGACGGTTGGGGGAAATGCAGGGTACGGGGGTGGTTGTTCTGGTGCCAAAGAAAGGGAGGGGAGGACCTTGGGAAATTATAGATTATAAAATTTTGGCTAAAATATTGGGTAATAGGATGAAATTGGTGATTGACAAAGTAATACATCAGGGGCAGTTCGGTATACCTGGTAGAAGTATGAATGTGGGCCATGGTCGAATCAAGGATTTTATTGAGGGTAGAAGGGGGAGGTTGTGGGAATTGATTGGAAGGAAGCATGACTGTGTGGATAGACAAATGTTGGGGATTATATTAAGAAGACAGGGATATGGGGAGGAAATTGCTGCATGAATAGAGACTTTGTATAGTTCTGCAAGTGAATGAGAAGTTGGGACGACAGGTGATGGAAAGGGGACTGAGACAGGGGTGTCCCATGTCACAAATCCTTTTCGCATGTATGCAAGATCCATTTTATAGGTTAATAGAGGAAGGCGTGGGAGAGAGGGGAAGGGGGGGGGGCTTGTGGTGTGGGCTTAGTGGGGTACGTAGATGATACAACTGTACTAGTGGGAGGGGAGGAAGGGTTGGCGAACGTGGGACATATTATAGAGATCTTTGGGGTGGCAACAGGGATGAGGGTCAATGGTGCCAAATCTAAGTTATTGGAAGTGGGAATGTGGGTGGGAGGGGGCTTGGGAGAGGCATATAGATGGAATGTTGTGGATAGGATTAAAATTTGTGGAATAAAGTATATGTCGGATGTGGAAGAGGCCAGGCAGGTAAACTCTGTGGAGGTGGTGAGTAGGGCTCTGGGTAGAATGAGGGGTTGGAGGGCGGGAGATGTAACGCTGATGCAGAGGGTGGTGGTGGTGAACACTCTTGTATATAGTAAGGTGTGGAATGTGGCTGCCATGTATCCTTTGAGGATGGAAGATGTAAGGGAATTACAAAGGAAAGTGTTAAGGTATGTGCTCACCTAGTTGTACTCACCTAGTTGTACTCACCTAGTTGTGGTTGCAGGGGTCGAGACATAGCTCCTGGCCCCGCCTCTTCACTGGCCGCTACTGGGTCACTCTCCCTGCACCATGAGCTTTATCATACCTCTTCTTAAAGCTGTGTATGGAACCTGCCTCCACTATATCCTTCCCCAAAAAATTCCACTTCCCGACTACTCTGTGACTGAAGAAATACTTCCCCAACATCCCTGTAATTCATCTGAGTCTTCAACTTTCCCAAATTTTCCCCTTGTTGCTGTGTCCCATCTTTTTGGGAAAATTCTGTCTCTGTCAACCTTGTCAATTCCTCTCAGTATTTTATATGCCCTTATCATGTCCCCCTATCTCTCCTGTCCTCCAGTGTCGTCAGGTCGATTTCCCTTAACCTCTCCTCGTAGGACATACCCCTTAGCTACAGGACTAGTCTTGTTGCAAACCTTTTCACTTTCTCTAGCTTCTTTACGTGCTTGGATAAATGTTTGGGGTTTCCCAAAATGGTGCTGCATCTCCAGTATGGGCCTAACTAAAACAGTGTACAGGGTCCTGAACGATTCTTTATTAAGATGTGGGAATGCTGTTCTTAGGTTTTCTAGG
>WNWK01024544.1:0-29597 GCA_009830355.1 Cherax destructor
TGTTGTGATAAAAACACAGGCCTCATTTCTAGGCTTTATTGAACACAAAATCCATGGTACATGTCTGCAACAGAAGAAAATACATCTAATGACTGCTGCTGCAGGACAGGTGATGTAAGGTGCATATGTCCTCAGAAAAGCTATAGCTACTGGCGACATATTTAAGCTTACCATGTAATCTGCATCACGAATGTATTTGTGTAAGAGCGAGACCACACGCCATGCTGGGCCATCGCCGTACTGTTTGTTGTTATTGTTAGGGGCCCCTGAGGTGGTGCCGTATTGTGTCCTGCTGCGGCTCTCCACAAGAGCGGTATCACTACAATCTCCCCTTCTAAAATATCAGATACAGTAATCCTCCAAACGGTTAGGTGGGTGACGTGTACGTCCAGACCTTCGTAGCCCTTGAGCCTCTTCACCGGGTTCGGTATTTTCTAGCGGGGTTTGACTATCTACTGGAGCGGCATCCTCTATTTCAATAGGGTAGCCTGAAAAGGCTTCCTGGAGAAACCGAAGCATCTTTCGCAACATCTATTGGTGTATCTTGAGATTCCGCACTAACATTGGTTTCAACTGGGGCTAAGTGTCTTGTAGATACAGTAGTCTCTTCACCATTTTGGTAGCGAATGTGGGCATAATGCGGATTAGCTTGTAGGAGCTCTACCTCTTCCACTAAAGGATCCGTCTTGTTCATCCTACGGTGACTCTTCAGGAGAATGGGTCCAGGGTGACATAACCAGGTGGGCATGGAGGCTCCCGTAGAGGAACGACGTGAATAGTTGAAGAGTCTCTCATGAGGGGTAGCATTAGTAGCTGTGCACAGCAATGATCTAATAGAGTGAAGGGCATCAGGTAAGACAGTCTGCCAGTGTTGAACCGGTAGATTGCGAGATTTCAGTGTCATTGTAACTGACTTCCATATAGTACCATTGAACCGCTCCACTTGACCATTGCCTTGAGGGTTGTAGCTTGTTGTTCTGCTGCAAGCAATCCCTTTGTTAGCCAAAACTCATGAAGTTCATTACTCATGAACGAGGATCCCTGTCTGAATGGATATAGGCCGGCATACCAAAAATAGCGAATAACTGGGAAAGACAACTGATGACAGTTGAAGCAGTCATATTTGCACAGGGGAACACAAAAGGAAACCTAGAATATTCATCTACTATGTTAAGGAAATACCTATTCTGGTTTATGCTTGGTAGAGGTCCTTTGAAATCTATATTCAGTCTCTCGAAAGGCTGGGTGGCTTTTATGAGATGAGTTTTCTCTGGCTGGTGAAAGTTTGGCTTGCACTCTGCACATACTCTGCATGATCTGATCACTTGTCGCACCTCTTCCACTGAGTAGGGCATATTCTTAGATTTAACAAAATGATACAGGCGTGTAACTCCTGGGTGACACAAGGCCTTGTGGAGCTCTGAGAGTGATTGCAAATCATGACATGCTGCTCCACAGTGGGACCTAGAGAATGCATCAGGTGAAATGTTTTCTTCACCCGGTCGATACAGAATATCAAAGTTATAACACGATAGTTCCATCCTCCAGCGTAATATCTTGTCATTCTTGATCTTACTTTTGTGCTTCTTGTCAAACATATACATCACGGACCGTTGGTCAGTCCTTACAGTGAAATGTCTGCCTGTTAAATAATGCCTCCAGTGGCGAACTGCTTCTATGATGGCCTGGGCTTCCTTTTCTACAGCAGCATAGCACTTCTCTGATCCTTGAAAAGTTCTTGAAAAGAAAGCAACGGGACGTGGATTCCATCTCACATTGGTCTTCAGATGCATGATAGAACTGATAAATTGGCTAAGTTTTATGCTTTCAAAGAGGGGATAGATTACAATCTTGGCTTGTCAGTTAGCAGTTTGAGAACAATAATACGAAAAGAACTTCAACTGAATTTTATTGACTTAAGACTCAGGGAGTTTGACACCAGTCAGTCCATCTATCATCATTCTATCATGCAGGAGGAGCCACATGTCTATGGTGCATCCAACAAAATAAGCAGACTCTTGGATGTCACTACCGCCCGCCTCCGGCTGGGTTACAAGTATCTTTGGCAGGTTAAATCACCACCACCAGATGTAGACCAAACAAGATGTAAACTTTGCCAGTTGGATTATTGTCACACCCTGCGTCATTATGTACTGGAGTGCGATAAAATTAATGAATTCAGAGACTACTCATTCAGAAATGTTCAAGATATGTCAAAGTATTTTATCCACAGTGGTATATTACAGACCATTCTGGAAAAATACCCTGACTTTGCTCCCTGTAAATAAAGCATTGACACGTGTGTGTGTGTGTGTGTGTGTGGTGTGTATGTACATGTGTGTATGTGTATGTGTGTATGTATATACATGTATGCGTGTGTATGTGTATATGTATATGTGTGTGTGTGTGACCCAACAATTAAAATTTGCACCAATAACTCATTACAGTTGTGGCTGGGTGTAGACTAATAGATTGCTCATTGCTTTATAATTTGTTCATGAGTGCAACCATGTACAGACGTAAGTAAATTTACTTACATGATTCATTACCTTGTAACTAGTGAATTAATTACCATTGTACCTTGTTCAGCTATCAAAACTTTGGGGCCCAGTCTCTGGACCCTATATATACCTCTGTAATCTGCAAATACCTTTGTAACTTGTCATGATTGTGACCATCTGAGTTCATTACCTTTGTAACTTGCTCAGCTATCAAACTTTGAGGTCCAGTCCCTGGACCCATTATGTACCTCTGTAATCTTTTGACTACCGCCCACAGGATGGGTATGGGGTGCATAATAAAGATATCAAACTCAACTATCAATTAACACAATGTCACCCGGTTGAATATTCTGTCGATTAGCCGCTTCTGACGCACCATAAAAGTGTTCACGTAATGTAAGAAGATACTCTTTGCGCCACACAGTAGACCAATGATTAATTACTTTATTCAACATCTTATATTTATCACTTAACACTGTCACATTATTATAATCCTCATCAACTTCCGCAGGATTATCTCGATAGATAGGTGCAGCTTCTAATTTCCGCCCACATATCAAGTGAGAAGGAGTCAGTACTTCTGCGTCAGGAGTATCAATAATGTACGAGAGAGGACGATTATTTATCCGATTCTCTGCCTCCACTAATACTGCCCGGAATTCCTCCAAGTTAATTCGTTTCCGGTGTAGTACTTTACGCAGACACCTCTTCACTGTACCTATCAGTCTTTCATACAATCCCCCTTGCCAAGGGGCCCTGGGAGCAATAAACTTCCAGCCACACCCTCGCTGATTTAACAGAGATTGTACGTCATTACTCTCATTTAATTCCTTCAAATGTTGCGCTCCCGCTACAAAGTTAGTGGCATTATCTGAAATCATGAGTCTCGGACAGGATCTCCTAGCTGCAAATTTACGAAACAGTTGTATGAACTGTTCTGCAGACAAATCCTGTGCCACTTCTAAGTGTACTGCCCTTGTAGCGGTACAAGTGAATAGACACACATACACCTTTAAAGGAACACCATCTGCAGTACCCGTTAAAATGATGGGACCACTGTAATCTACACCGGTTACATCTTGTATCTTGTACTCCACCATGCATCACATTTTTATGGGCATTTAATACAATTAAAATTGTCAGAGGATGAGTCTTGGGCAGCAAGATAGGGTGTTTAGTATATTCACCCAATTCAGCATTTTGCAATCAACCTCTGCACTTGATTACGTCATCCTCCAAGTATAGCCCTAATTTCTCTATTATTGTACCCTTCCCAAGTTTTCCATCCCTTAGTAATTTAATCTCCTCTCCATAGATTTCTCCTTGTACTCTCTGTACCCAGTATTTCAGGGGATGAGGAAAATCATACGGGATATTCATCTTGTTTATGAATTTAAACACCAACTTCGTGACATTAATCAATTTTGGGAAGGATGAGTATCTATTTATATCAATGGCTAAGGAGGGACCGAGGACTGGAGCCGTGTTCACAGTAGTTTCCACCGGAGCAATATGCGCCTTTTGAACAGGCCAGTTATTTTTATCCACCAACCAACTGGGTCCCTTAAACCATGATAAAGTCTTCACAAATTTTACATAAGTCAACCCACGAGACAAGAAATCAGCTGGGTTCTCCGCCCCGGGAATATGGTTAAAAGTTAACTTATGTTGACCCAAACTGTCATATTTCTCTTGCATCTGGTTAATTTCTGCGACTCTATTTTGCACGAATATAATCTTGCTGGTTCCGTTGCGGATCCACTGCAAGGATACCTCATTATCAGACCAAATTATGGTGTCGCTAATATTTATCTCCGGCAATTTACTCCGTATATAATCAGCTAATTTGACACCCACATAAATGGCGGTTAATTCCAACTGAGGTAAAGTACGTAATTTAATTGGAGCCACTTTAGCTTTAGACATGACAAGAGAAATATCTTTATCACATTGAAAATAGCGACTGCTCCATACGCCAATTTAGAAGCATCGCAAAAAATATGGAGTATATGATTCCCTTCTTGAACTGCCACCCGGCGCGGGAACTCCAACATTGGAATTTTCTCGTAATCACCAATTAATTCTTCCCACCTGTTAACGAATTCCTCAGGTAGGGTTTCATCCCAAGCACAATTCTGCTTCCATGCCTCTTGTACCAACAATTTCCCTCGGATTGTAAGAGGCGCCACTAAGCCTAGTGGATCGAAACATTTTGAAATTTCAGCAAGTAGGACTCTCTTAGTTAATTTATTGGGCATACTATAATTATTAGGCTTTAACGATATCAAGTCTCTCTCAGTATCCCAAGTCAGTCCCAATACATTGCTACACCCAGATACTCCATCTCCGGGATTGTCTTTATTTATTCGGTCCTTTAACCTGGACGAATTACTGTTCCACTCCCTGAGAGGCATATTTGCACCTTGCATTATGTCATTAGCCCCTTCATATATCTTCATTAGCTCCTCTTCAGTTGACGTCACACCCAGGAAATTGTCCACATAGAATTGTTTACTCATTATTTCACTCAGTGGACCACCTGCACGTTTAAGATGGGCATTTATCGTCGCCTGAAGTAAGAACGGACTAGAAGTAGCCCCAAATAAGACACTTCTGAATCTGAAGGTTTTCAGCGGACTAAGTGGATTGCTAGGATCCTCTGGCCACAGAAATCTTGTGTAATCCCGATCCGTTTCTTGCAATCCCACTCTCAGGAAAGCTTTACTTATATCTGCCGTAAAGGCATAATTATTAACTCTGAAATTCAACAACACATCTCCCAATTTCTCCGTCAGCGACGGACCTGTCATTAAACAATCATTCAAACTAGGTACATTTTTATTACCCCTGGCACTACAATTAAACACGATCCTCAAAGGAGTGGTTTTCGAATCCTTCTTCACTCCGTGATGAGGTAAGTAGTGGCCATGAATATGGGCTTGCTCAGGGGGTACCTCCTCTATGAACTGGTTAATTAACTGTTCATTAATGATCCCATTATAAGCAGTCAGCAATTCTGGTGTCTTACTCAATTCGTGGAGCTGGGCCTTTAACTGACCATACGCCATTCGGTAATTAGTGGGTAGTTCCGGATGGTTTAGCTTCCATGGGAGTCGCACCCAGTATTGTCCAGACTCGAATTTAACATCCTTCAGGTATTGTTCCTGAGTGAAGGAATCATCTGGACTTTCTTCATTTACATTAATCCCAATACTGTCCAGTTCCCACAATTTGTGCACTGGTTCAACAGCATTCTCTATTGAAGAATATGTACACTGGGGTGACGTTTCATGAGTAAGACACACAGTGACTGCATTTACGGCTTCCTCCAGTTATTCATTACTGCGAGGAAGCCTGCCATAAATTACATGGCCTGCACTAATGTTGAGAAGAGTGACACCGCATCTCTTCGTCATACCCTTCACAAAGGCTGCATAATAGTCGCTGCCTATTAATACACCTATTGGTCCCACAGAGTCATTATTGACCACTGAGGGTGCCAGTTTCACATTATTCTGTGAGAGTCTCTGCGTGGTGGCATTAAGACCCACAGTGGAGATCTTCTCCGGTAGTCTATCCACGACTACTGCATTAACTTGGGTCTTCTCTCTGCCCAGACCGACGTTTATATAAACCGTGTCATATGACTGGGCCCTTTTATCTGAGAGAAAACCCGACAATTTTAATGTGGTAGGATCCCCCCTTCGTACTTTCATCCCATTAAGGCAACTGCGCTTTATGAAAGTACGTTGTGAGCCCTGATCTAACAACGCTGTTACAGTCTTGGATTTACGCCATTTATCTTTAACTGTCATGTTCAACACAGGTAGTGCTACTTCAGCTAAACCATTACGAACGTCAGCTGCAAGTTTTACGTGCGCCACTGTAGTGTCGGGGTGATTATCCTTTCCATTACTAGGATTACACCCGCTCTTACACATCACTATGTGGTGCCTGCCATTATTGCATTGGTGACAAGTATTCAGTTTGGTCTGGCAATCCCTCACATTATGATTACCAAGACATCGAATACACCGGTCCAGCTCCTCCAATCTCTTCACTTTCGCATCCCAAGAATTATAGGTAACGCAGAGTTTAGAGAGATGGGTTTCATTACAGAAGAGACAATCTCTCTTCTCCTGGCTCGACAGCTTACCCCCCGGGTTACCCTTATTGGGGTGTTTATTCTTTCTGTCTTGTTGTGCCGAACCACTATTACTGGTCCCTGTCACTTGATATGTGCCAACATAACCCTTTTTAGTGGTCGGGTTGTAACTATTACCATTGGGATAATTTTTCCCTTTGTGGAACTTAGTTGATGACTCAACGTCACTATGACCGGTATTCTTGAAGGTGGGGGGCTGGCTAGTTTGCAACTGAACAATTAATTCTTGCAAACCTATCCTTATTTCCTCCAACCCAAAGTAACCTTTATGATACTTGTTAGACAACCACTCTATCGTCTTATGGTTCAATTGAGGTTGTATCATCCCACTCAATAACCAATCTGATGCCTCCAGATTATGTTTATTACTCAAGATTTTGAGAGTGCTCTCTAGTTTAATCCGAAATTGTTGCAAGCTTTTATAGTTGTGCTCTGGAGTTTTCAATTTAACCAGCGCAGTTATTAGATCCAGTCTACGCTGTTCCGTATTACCATAGGTACTCTTTAACAGACTAACAGCTTCTGTATAAGAGTCGTTTATATTGGGGAAGGCCTGAATGAGAATGAGGGCATCTCCCCTCAATTGTCCCTTTAAATAAATCAACTTATTAACATGTTCAAGATCATTCCTATCATGTACCATTGCCTTAAAAATGGACCAAAATTCCTCCCAGCTGTCTCCTGGCTGGAACGACAGCAATTGTACCTCTGGGAGTTTGGGGAGGGACATCTTATTTACTCTGCGAGGCTGGCCCACTAAGTTATTTACACTCTTTGTACTGTGCAAAGCCCTAGTTTTACAGGACAGAATATATTCCTCCACTTCATAATATTGCTCAAACAGTGTTTCTATTTCCTCATTATCTGTACAATTCTCCATAAGGTCCTTTTCATATTCCTTAAACCACAACTTGTATGACTCATATTTACTATCTAAGGAGTCTAAATACAATTTTAATTCATCGGGGTCCATTGTATCTTGATCCATGAACTCCATGCACTTATTGAGTGCCTTTGTAACATGACCCTTACGAGCTTGTAACGAGGCTTTCTTTGCTTTAAGATCCCTGGGCTTGACACTCCCAGCAGTTTCATCGGGTCCAGCCATGGTTATAGGATTAATAACCACTGATGTCACAAATTAAATAAATTGTTTATAAAGGTGATTATCAAACCTTACTTTTGCACAAATCGTAGCCACGCCTGGGCTAGCAATTAATTGGACTAATTATTACAATTCACCCCACAATTAATTAATCTGTGTACTCTATACTCACTTTCTACAATCAGTCACTTAATTATTAAATAATTAATTCAATAATGATTAATTCACTAATCACCTCCGGTTCAGGAAGGACCAACGGGCGATGTGGGGAATTAAGAGATTACCTGTCTGGGCTTCACCGCCACTTACAACAAAATAATCTCCCGGGGAGTGGACCGACTAGTATAATTTTACCGCGGTTACCCCCGTTGAGGCGTGTGAGAAAACTTGCCCCACTCCTGGTCACATTTAAGGGGACCCTTCGATATTCTCACTCTAAATCCACATCTATCCTTGACCAGTTTATTAAGAATGAGTAACACCAATAATTACGGTATTGTTAAATTTTGTGGACTGTATGGGTTAATGTGTGACTGATTGGGGAGAAGGAGGAAAGAGTACAAATTAATATCACTCACCCTTTATCCGTGCCATTGCTGTTCACTTGAAGATCCCGTCATTATCATTCCCACCGTAAACCCACATTATCCCAACATACCTACTGGCCAGACGGTTGCTAAGACAATAAGAGTACTTACAGTGGGGAAGAAACAACATTCTTGTCGCTATTCTTCGACGGATCTCGTGGTCCTGCTCGGTAGATTATTCATCCGGCAAGACGATGATGTTGGTGGTTGTCCCGATGAGTCAAGAGAAGATTGATCCCTTGAACTCTCTTACGCCCACGAGACCGGGCGTTATTTAACGTGGTTGGTCGGGGTAGTGATTCATATCCTCTCACTAAACCCCTTCATTAGAGTTTATACGCAACACTTTACACACTATTCACACGTCGGTTTAATGTCCCATTAATTTACTCTCGTTAGAAGTTGATCCATTAATAATTGTGTAAGATGAACGCTGATCGAAGCGACGCACATTTCCGCCATCAACACCGCCATCAACACCGCCATGACGGCGTCGCTCACTGTTTAACACATTATCACTCTATTATTATAATTTCTTGGACTTAATGTCCCACATTATGCCCGGCGAATATTCACAACATTCACTATTGTGAAGAGAGACCATTAACCGCGATTTGGTCGTAGTAAACGCCGATTTCCATCTCCATTATATCCAGAGCCCACCCATCGTTCACCTCCATTCACCTTTATCCCACGAGCGCGACTAACCTCGTATGACCCAGTACCGCGTACCCAAGCCACCGTCGCGATGGTTCTTTCCTCATCTCAAGAAAAATACGAACCAACAGCCACACATTAAGAATATTCACATTAGAAAGGCTATCGAGTATAACCTTTCGGGAAAATACCCAATATTTTCCACATGTCCCTTTAAATAAATCAACTTATTAACAGGTTCAAGGTCATTCCTATCATGTACCATTGCCTTACAAATGGACCAAAATTCCTCCCAGCTGTCTTCTGGCTGGTACGACAGCAATTGTACCTCTGGGAGTTTGGGGAGGGACATCTTATTTACTGTCCCAAGCTGGCCCACTAAGTTATCTACACTCTTTGCACTGTGCAAAGCCCTAGTTTTACAGGACAGAATATGCTCCTCCACTTCATAATATTGCTCAAACAGTGTTTCTATTTCCTCATTATCTGTACAATTCTCCATAAGGTCCTTTTCATATTCCTTAAACCACAACTTGTATGACTCATATCTACTATCTAAGGAGTCTAAATACAATTGTAATTCATTGGGGTCCACTGTATCTTGATCCATGAACTCCGTGCACTTATTGAGTGCCTTTGTCACATGACCCTTACGAGCTTGTAACAAGGCTTTCTTTGCTTTAACATCCCTGGGCTTAACCACTCCCAGCAGCTTCATCGGGTCCAGCCATGGTTATAGAATTAATAACCACTGATGGTACAATTAAGTAAATCTTTTAATCAGGTGATTATCAAACCTTACTCTTGCCCAAATCGTAGCCACGCCTGTGCTAGCAATTAATTGGGCTAATTACTGTCCACCACACAATTAATTAACTGTGTACTCTATACTCACTTCCTACGATCAGTCACTTATTTATTATATAATTAATTCAATAATGATTAATTCACTAATCACATCCGGTTCAGGACGGACCAACGGGCACTGTGGGGAATTGTGGGAGATAAGTCTATCAGGGACACAACCACTTGCAACAAACAATCTCCCAGGGAGATGACCGACTAGTATAATTTTACTGCAGTCATTCCCTTAAGGTATGTGAGAACTTTACCCACTCCTGGCCGCACCCAAGGGGTACCTTCGATATTCTCACACTCACCACAATACGCTCTGGACCAGTATAAATAAATCTGAGTAGATAATACTAATAATTATGGTATGATTAAATTTAAGTGGACTGTATGGATACTAGGGACTGATCAAGTAGAATGAAAAGGAGAGAACACACAATTAAGTTAATATGACCATCACTCACCTAATTAACAGCATCATAGCGGTGCACTGTCGATCGTTGACCTAAGGTACATCTACTATTTATAACAATCTTGCCGGCCGACATAGAAGGTTAAAACAGAGAGTACTTAGCTTTAGGTGAGTTGCTCCTGCGGTCTTGTCCGATCGCGATGGTAAGGGTTGTCCCGTCGAGTCAAGGAAGATTAATTTCCTTGAAGTCTTATACGCCCACGAGACCGGGCGTTAGTTAACATGTGGTTGGTCGGGGTAGCGATTCAGATTCTCTCACTATTCCGACCTTATTACTGTTTATACGTACAACATTACACACTATGTATATCCTGGCTTGATGCCTCACTAGTTTATACACATTCACCGTCTCGATACTTATATTTCGAGTAGATGAGTTGAGATAATGTTAGTTCATCTTCTCCACATTCAATATAGCGGTCGGGGTATGGCGTACCCACGCCAGACCCACCCTGTACAATCACCCCCTGATTATTTACAACTCTGGTTCACTATATTCACCATTTCGCAATATTCATCTACCTGGAGAGAATTCCAGGGGTCAACGCCCCCGCGGCCCGGTCTGTGACCAGGCCTCCTGTTGGACCAGAGCCTGATCAACCAGGCTGTTACTGCTGGCCGCACGCAGTCCAACGTACGAACCACAGCCCGGCTGATCAGGTACCGACTTGAGGTGCCTGTCCAGTGCCTGCTTGAAGACAGCCAGGGGCTTGTTGGTAATCCCCCTGATGTATGCTGGGAGGCAGTTGAACAATCTTGGGCCCCTCACACTTATTGTGTTGTCCCTCAACGTGCTAGTGGCACCCCTGCTCTTCATTGGAGGGATGTTACATCGCCTGCCGAGTCTTTTCCTTTCGTACGGAGTGATTTTTTGTGCAAGTTTGGTACTAAGCCCTCGAGAATTTTCCATGTGTATATAATAATGTATCTCTCCCGCCTACGTTCTAGAGAGTACAGGTTTAGGAACTTCAAGCGTTCCCAGTAGTTGAGGTGGTTTATCGCACTTATGCGTGCGGTGAAGGTTCTCTGCACATTTTCAAGGTCAGCAATTTCACCCGCCTTGAAAGGTGCAGTTAGTGTGCAGCAATATTCCAGCCTAGATAGAACAAGCGATCTGTAGAGTGTCAACATGGGCTTGGCATCCCTGGTTTTGAAGGTTCTCATTATATATCCTGTCATTTTTCGAGCAGATGCAATTGCTACATTGTTATGATCCTTGAAGGTGAGATCCTCTGACATGATCACTCCCACGTCTTTGACATTAGTTTTTCGCTCTATTGTGTGGTTGGAATTAGTTTTGTACTTGTTGTGATAAAAACACAGGCCTTATTCCTAGGCTTTATTGAACACAAATTCCATGGTACATGTCTGCAACAGAAGAAAATACATCTAATGACTGCTGCTGCAGGACAGGTGATGTAAGGTGCATATGTCCTCAGAAAAGCTATAGCTACTGGCGACATATTTAAGCTTACCATGTAATCTGCATCACGAATGTATCTGTGTAAGAGAGAGACCACACGCCATGCTGGGCCATCGCCGTACTGTTTGTTGTTATTGTAAGGGGCCCCTGAGGTGGTGCCGTATTGTGTCCTGCAGCGGCTCCCCACAAGAGCGGTATCACTACAATCTCCCCCTTCTAAAATATCAGATACAGTAATCCTCCAAACGGTTAGGTGGGTGACGTGTACGTCCAGACCTTCGTAGCCCTTGAGCCTCTTCACCGGGTTCGGTATTTTCTAGCGGGGTTTGACTATCTGCTGGAGCAGCGTCCTCTATTTCAATAGGGGTAGCCTGAAAAGGCTTCCCTGGAGAAACCGAAGCATCTTTCGCAACATCTATTGGTGTATCTTGAGATTCCGCACTAACATTGGTTTCAACTGGGGCTAAGTGTCTTGTAGATACAGTAGTCTCTTCACCATTTTGGTAGCAAATGTGGGCATAATGAGGATTAGCTTGTAGGAGCTCTACCTCTTCCACTAAAGGATCCGTCTTGTTCATCCTACGGTGACTCTTCAGGAGAATGGGTCCAGGGTGACATAACCAGGTGGGCATGGAGGCTCCCGTAGAGGAACGACGTGAATAGTTGAAGAGTCTCTCCTGAGGGGTAGCATTAGTAGCTGTGCACAGCAATGATCTAATAGAGTGAAGGGCATCAGGTAAGACAGTCTGCCAGTGTTGAACCGGTAGATTGCGAGATTTCAGTGTCATTGTAACTGACTTCCATATAGTACCATTGAACCGCTCCACTTGACCATTGCCTTGAGGGTTGTAGCTTGTTGTTCTGCTGCAAGCAATCCCTTTGTTAGCCAAAAACTCATGAAGTTCATTACTCATGAACGAGGATCCCCTGTCTGAATGGATATAGGCCGGCATACCAAAAATAGCGAATAACTGGGAAAGACAATTGATGACAGTTGAAGCAGTCATATTTGCACAGGGGAACACAAAAGGAAACCTAGAATATTCATCTACTATGTTAAGGAAATACCTATTCTGGTTTATGCTTGGTAGAGGTCCTTTGAAATCTATATTCAGTCTCTCGAAAGGCTGGGTGGCTTTTATGAGATGAGTTTTCTCTGGCTGGTGAAAGTTTGGCTTGCACTCTGCACATACTCTGCATGATCTGATCACTTGTCACACTTCTTTCACTGAGTAGGGCATATTCTTAGATTTAACAAAATGATACAGGCGTGTAACTCCTGGGTGACACAAGGCCTTGTGGAGATCTGAGAGTGATTGCAAATCATGACATGCTGCTCCACAGTGGGACCTAGAGAATGCATCAGGTGAAATGTTTTCTTCACCCGGTCGATACAGAATATCAAAGTTATAACACGATAGTTCCATCCTCCAGCGTAATATCTTGTCATTCTTGATCTTACTTTTGTGCTTCTTGTCAAACATATACATCACGGACCGTTGGTCAGTCCTTACAGTGAAATGTCTGCCTGTTAAATAATGCCTCCAGTGGCGAACTGCTTCTATTATGGCCTGGGCTTCCTTTTCTACAGCAGCATAGCACTTCTCTGATCCTTGAAAAGTTCTTGAAAAGAAAGCTACGGGACGTCCTGCCTGAGATAGGACTGCAGCAATGGCAACTTCAGATGCATCCGTTTCCACCTCGAATGGTAGGGACTCATCAATGGCCTGAACTACTGAGCTTTCAATGTCCTGTTTGAGAGTATAGAAAGCAGTTTCTGCTTCCTTTGTCACAGGAAATATCGTGGTAGCACTCAGTGGGCGAACTTTACTTGAATAGTTGTAGATCCACTGTGAGTAATAAGCAAAAAGACCAAGAGTTCTTCGGAGTGACTTTTTGTCTTGGGGCATTGGAAGTTCCGTAGAGGTCGAAGTCTTTCAGGGTCTGGGGATATTGCACCTCCTTCCACCACATAACCAAGGATGTTAAGCCTTTTAGTGGAAAAAGTGCACTTTTCTTCATTGTAACTGATATTTTTCTTCTTGGCAGCTTCCAAAAACTTATCAAGGTTTGCATCATGTTCCTCCTGGGTCTTGCCACAAATGGTAACATTATCTAAATATGCATAAGTTCCCATAAGTTGCTCTTCCTGAATGAGTGAATCCATAATTCGTTGGAAACAGGCTACCCCATTGGTAACCCCAAAAGGGACTCTGGTAAACTGATAGAGGCCGTCACTAGCCTGAAACGCTGTGTATGGTTTATCTTCATTCCTTATAGGGACTTGATGATAGGCACTTCGTAGATCAATTGTGCTAAACACATAGTACTGAACAATTTTGTTCACTGTATCATCAATTCGAGGTAGAGGGTACCCATCAAGAAGTGTAAATTTGTTGATTGTCTCAGAATAGTCGATAGCCAGCCTCCGTTTCCTATAATCATCCTTGACAACAACGACCTGTGCACGCCACGGAGAATTACTTGGTTCTATAATACCCTCCTTCAGCAGCCTCTGAGTTTCTTTCTCAATGAACATCCTATCTTCATAAGAATAGCGGCGTGACTTAGCTGATATAGGATGACAATCCGCAGTAAGATTCGCAAACAGCTTTGGTGGGTCTACCCTTAAAGTGCTAAGACCACAGACAACGAGAGGAGGCAGTTCACCTCCATATGTTAAGGTAACACTACCATGACGCTTCTGAAAGTCCTGACCAAGGATCACATCAGAGCACAGTTGTGGCAGAACAGCTAAATGTACATCTTGATAATCCCTTCCATTAACCCTAAGGTTTACCTTACAAAACCCTAACGTCTGAATAGAGAGAGATGTTGATGCCATGGAAACGGTACCTGATGAGTGATGTACCGTCA
This sequence comes from Cherax destructor, assembly GCA_009830355.1. Classification (NCBI taxonomy): domain Eukaryota; kingdom Metazoa; phylum Arthropoda; class Malacostraca; order Decapoda; family Parastacidae; genus Cherax; species Cherax destructor. The sequence continues at coordinate 14,640 of WNWK01024544.1, forward strand.
AGGAGTGGCGTTTAACTACGTCAAGGTTAATGAAACTCTCTGAGCTGCCACTGTCAATCAGACCATCTACTTCTGTTCCTTTGATGAACACTTTCACAACTGCCTTTGACAGTGAATTTGGAGCAGCCGCAGAAGTCACTGTTGCTAGAGTCGCCTGGTCGGAATGCGTAGAAGCACTAGCTCTTGTTGATGTATTAGCACGACATACTTTAGCAAAGTGACCTTTCTTATGGCATTGATGGCACATTGCTTCACGAGCCGGACACTTTGGACGTGGATGTCTTGAAAAACCACAAAAGAAACACTTTGTGCCTGCAGCTGCTGTCACTGAAGCAGGTTCCACGGTAACTTCATTAAAAGAGTCTTGGTCGGGAGTTACAGCACTTACCACTCGAGAAGGCTGGGTAGTACTGTACACTTCAGAATTCTTCTGGGCTGAATCTAATGCTCTTGCCTGGTCAAGGGTAGTGGCTAAGTCCAGAGTTTTATTCTCCAATAAACGCTGCCTTATTATTGGTGATTGCAGGCCACTGATAAAAGCATCCCTGATGGACTCTTCACAATACTGAGAAGCTGTCACCGCTCGGAAGTTACATTCCTTACCTAATATTTTCAATGCTTGAAAGTATTCCTCTAAGGATTCACCAATCTGCTGGCGGCGAGTTGCAAGACGATATCGTGCAAAGATTTCATTTGTGGGCTTAATATACTGAGACTTGAGGGCATTGATAGCCTCTTCATAGGTATTACACTCAGAAATAACCTCATAGATTTTAGGTGACACAAAGTTGATGAGCAGGCTTAGTTTATCTAGATCTTCCTGAGGAAAGGCTCTCAAGAAGTTTTCGAAAGTCTTAAACCAGTGCTTCCATTCCTGAGCAGCTGTTGATACACTGGGGTCAGAATCTAGCCTCTCTGGTTTCAGTAAACGCTCCATGTTGCGGTGTAGTCTAGCTCAGAATCGCCACCAGGTAGCCCAGGATATTTGTGTTCAATAAATTGTTGTGATAAAAACACAGGCCTTATTCCTAGGCTTTATTGAACACAAATTCCATGGTACATGTCTGCAACAGAAGAAAATACATCTAATGACTGCTGCTGCAGGACAGGTGATGTAAGGTGCATATGTCCTCAGAAAAGCTATAGCTACTGGCGACATATTTAAGCTTACCATGTAATCTGCATCACGAATGTATCTGTGTAAGAGAGAGACCACACGCCATGCTGGGCCATCGCCGTACTGTTTGTTGTTATTGTAAGGGGCCCCTGAGGTGGTGCCGTATTGTGTCCTGCAGCGGCTCCCCACAAGAGCGGTATCACTACAGTACTTCGATGAGATTTTAATTTCTTCACGTTTTCCGTATCTGAGTAATTGAAATTTCTCATCATTGAACTTCATATTGTTTTCTGCAGCCCATTTAAAGATTTGGTTTATGTCTGCTTGGAGTCTTGCAGTGTCTTCAACGGTGGACACTGTCATACAGATTCGGGTGTCATCTGCAAAGGAAGACACAGCACTGTGGCTTATATCCCTGTCAATGTCTGATATGAGGATGAGGAATAGGATGGGAGCAAGTACTGTGCCTTGTGGAACAGAGCTTTTCACAGTAGCTTCTTCAGACTTTACTCTGTTGACTACTACTCTTTGTGTTCTACGTGTTAGGAAATTATAGATCCATCTACCAACTTTTCCTGTTATTCCTTTATCACACATTTTGTGTGCTATTACACCATGGTCACACTTGTCAAAGGCTTTTGCAAAATCTGTCTATATAACATCTGCATTCTGTTTATCTTCTAAAGCATCCAGGACCTTGTCGTAGTGGTCCAGTAGTTGGGACAGACAGGAGCGGCCTGCTCTAAACCCATGCTGTCCTGGGTTGTGCAATTGATGGGTATCAAGATGGGTGACGATCTTGCTTCTTAGAACCCTTTCAAAGATTTTTATGATATGGGACGTTAGCGCAATTGGTCTGTAGTTCTTTGCTATTGCTTTACTGCCCCCTTTGTGGAGCGGGGCTATGTCTGTTGTTTTTAGTAGCTGCGGGACGATCCCAGTGTCCATGCTCCCTCTCCATAAGATGTTAAAAGCATGTGATAGGGGCTTCTTGCAGTTCTTGATGAACACTGAGTTCCATGAGTCTGGGCCTGGAGCGGAGTGCATGGGCGTGTCATTTATTGCCTTTTCGAAGTCATTTGGCGTCATGATGATGTCAGAAAGGCAAGCGTCTGTCAAGTTCTGTGGCACTCTCATAAAAAAAATCATTTAGGTTTTCGATTTTCAGTCTGGTTAGTGGCTCGCTAAAGACTGAGTCATACTGGGATTTAAGTAACTCACTCATTTCCTTGCTGTCATCTGTGTAGGACCCATCCGGTTTAAGCAGGGGCCCAATACTGGTTGTTGTTCTCGACTTTGATTTTGCATAGGAAAAGAAATACTTAGGGTTTCTTTCAATTTCATTTATGGCTCTTAGTTCTTCCCGTGTCTTTGATTCCTATAAGATTCCTTTAGTTTTAATTCGATGTTTGCTATTTCTCTGACTAGTGTCTCCCTACGTATTTCAGAGATATTGGCCTCCTGTAGCCGCTCCGTTATTCTGTGCCTTCGCCTGTATAGGGAGCGCCTCTCTCTTTCTAGTTTGCATCTTCTCCTCCTTTTCCTTAAGGGAATTTGCCTTGAGCAAACCTCAAGTACCACAGAGTTAATTTGTTCTAGACATAGGTTGGGATCCGTGATGCTTAGGCAATCTTCCCAGTTTATATCATTTAGGACCTGGTTTACTTGGTCCCATCGAGCATATTTTCGTCTCTTCTAATACGAAAACCACCCAGCATCAGGGTTTACGACTTTATCCTGTCGTACGGTCGTTTCCAGGGGATTCAAAGTAGGCCTAAACCAGTATCCCTAGCCGGCGGTATTCACTATTTCACAATTACTGCCCTATTACTGGGCCTCCTGGACCGATTGTCCTACTTTATACACGTCGTCTGCGTTGATACACTTCCACATTACGAAAGGAAGTAATTAAGGCCAGTTTGGCGGGCGTAATCTCCACACTCCCTCAGCCATCCCTGATATCCGGTCACTAGGCTGGGTTTTCACTGACTACTCCCCTCTCTGCCCAGCCTCTTCCCGCTTCCTCCCCGCTGGTATGATGGTTCTTGGCTTATACCCACATAGACGTTCAACTACCAGTGGTACACACACAACCCGCACATATAAAAGGGAGTAGCTTACGACGACGTTTCGGCCCGACTTGGACCATTTACAAAGTCACCAGCGGTACATTAAGGATATCTGTTCATATTGGAAAGTTTATCAATTACAACTTTCGGAAAATACCAATATTTTCCACAATTATTATTATTATTATTATTATTATTTTATTATTATTATTATTATTATTATTATTATTATTATTATTATTATTATTATTATTATTATTATTATTATTATTATTATTATTATTATTATTATTATTATTATAATTATCATTATTATTATTATTATTATTATCATCTTTTAGATAATTCGGTTTAGCGTTCTCTATGATTATAATAATTATAATAATCTGTAGATGATTTAAAATATCACAATATTGTAAAAGCTGAAATTAACTAAATATATATAATAGAAATTTGACCATTTTCGCATGTTGATGTTCTATTGTTGGTTCCAATATGTTTTCATTATTTAGCGGATATATAGTGTATAAAATCCTTTTTTTGTGTCTGATTTTTCGCTAGTATTAGTTGATTGAAATTTTTGTAATAATGTTAAATTTGTGATTATAAATAGAGTTTGTGTAGACGGGTTGATGGAGAACAACACTTTATGTAAACAAAGGTTCACTCTTACAGTTTTGTCGGCTAAACACTCTTATAACCCCTGTGGTTTAGCGCTTCTTTTGATTATAATAATAAACACTCTCTTCCAACTACTCATATCAACTAATCTGCTGCTAACAAGTGAGTTCATAACCTGTATTAATGGCTCATTATAGTTGAGAAGCAAATATTGTTAAGATTTATTGTGGAGATAACCACTGAGGCAACACACCACCTCTCTTGTATTAGTAACAAATGTAAGTAAATAAAGTAAGTTTATTGTGAAGATAACCACTGAGGCAACCACACCACTCTCTTGTATTAGTAAGTAAAGTAAGTAAATAACTAAGTTTATTGTGATAACATGAGGAACCCAAATATTGTTAAGATTTATTGTGGAGATAACCACTGAGGCAACACACCACCTCTCTTGTATTAGTAAGTAAAGTAAGTAAATAAAGTAAGTTTATTGTGGAGATAACCACTGAGGCAACCACACCACCTCTCTTGTATTAGTAAGTAAAGTAAGTAAATAAAGTAAGTTTATTGTGGAGATAACCACTGAGGCAACCACACCACCTCTCTTGTATTAGTAAGTAAAGTAAGTAAATAAAGTAAGTTTATTGTGGAGATAACCACTGAGGCAACCACACCACCTCTCTTGTATTATAAGTAAAGTAAATAAGTAAGTTTATTGTGGAAATAACCACTGAGGCCACACCACTCTCTTGTATTAGTAGTAAAGTAAGTAAATAAGTAAGTTTATTGTGGAGATAACCACTGAGGCAACCACACCACTCTCTTATTGATAAGTGAAATAAAAGTTATTGTAGTCCATAGCAACACCTCAAGTAAGTAAATAATAAGTATGTGAGATAACCACTGAGCAACCACCTCTCTTGATTATAGTAAGTATATATAATATAATAATAATATAATATCTTTTTACTCAAGTACATATACATGGCATACAGACCATAGCTGACATCAATGACATACTACTATATAGAAAGCCCCTTGTTATGTCCCCAGGATGCCACCCACACCTGTCCACTAACACCTAGGATGCGACCCACACCAGTCTATTAACACCCAGGATGCGACCCACACCAGTCCACTAACACCCAGGATGCGACCCACACCAGTCCATTAACACCCAGGATGCGACCCACACCAGTCCACTAACACCCAGGTACCCATTTTACTGATGGTGAACATAGACAACAGGTGTAAAGAAACACACCCAATGTTTCTACCCTGGCTGGGAATCGAACCCAGACCCTCGCCGTGTGAAGCGAGAGCTTTAGCGACCAGTAAAGTAAGTAAATAAAGTAAGTAAGTGTATTCCGGTATACACAAATACAGTTACATAGATTATCATACATACCAGCATATGTGTAGACTACCTAGGATAACACAAAAAAGTCAGTCAGTGACTTATTTCCATTGGGGTTCTTTTAATACCTTATTATACTATAAAGATGATATCTTATTATTGTACTATAAATAAGATATACTAGGAATAAGGTAAAATTAGTTATTTTTACATTTACATGTGTGTTAGCTATATAAAAAGTCATTCGCCTCCCTTTCTGTTGCTACATTCATTAGGTACCTTTCTGTTGCTACATTCATTAGGCACCTTTCTGTTGCTACATTCATTAGGTACCTTTCTGTCGCTACATTCATTAGGTACCTTTCTGTTGCTACGTTCATTAGGTACCTTTCTGTCACTACATTCATTAGGTACCTTTCTGTCACTACATTCATTAGGTACCTTTCTGTCACTACGTTCATTAGGTACCTTTCTGTCGCTACATTCATTAGGTACCTTTCTGTCGCATCATTCATTAGGTACCTTTCTGTCACTACATTCATTAGGTACCTTTCTGTCACATCATTCATTAGGTACCTTTCTGTCGCTATATTCATTAGGTACCTTTTAGCTCTCTTCTTGAACTGGCTCATGCTATGACTGGCTTTGACATGTGCAGGCAGTCTGTTCCATTCCTTTATTGTTGTACAATAAAAGGTGTTTGAAGCCTGGCCACTGACTGTGGCCAGGCTCTCTCCCCCTAGTACTACTATGATTGCTGTCTTCCCCTAGTACTATGATTGCTGTCTCCCCCTAGTACTATGATTGCTCTCTCCCCCTAGTACTATGATTGCTGTCTCCCCCAAGTACTATGATTGCTGTCTCCCCAACTACTATGATTGCTGTCTCCCCCTAATACTATGATTGCTGTCTCCCCCTAGTACTATGATTGCTGTCTCCCCCTAGTACTATGATTGCTGTCTCCCCCTAGTACTATGATTGCTGTCTCCCCCTAGTACTATGATTGCTGTCTCCCCTAGTACTATGATTGCTGTCTCAACCTAGTACTATGATTGCTGTCTCCCCCTAGTACTATGATTGCTTTCTCCCCCTAGTACTATGATTGCTCTCTCCCACTAGTACTATGACTGCTGTGGTTCCCAGCCTTGACAAAATTAGCAGCAAGATATTCTGGACACTCTGAGCAATTTTATAAACTTGATTTAACTTGAGTTGTTTTACTCTTGTCTTCAATATTCAGTATATCCAATTGTTGTAATTAATCCTGGTCTACATGTTCTCTTGGACCCAGGTCCAGGATGAATCTTGGACCCAGGTCCAGGATGAATCTTGGACCCAGGTCCAGGATGAATCTTGGACCCAGGTCCAGGATGAATCTTGGACCCAGGTCCAGGATGAATCTTGGACCCAGGTCCAGGATGAATCTTGGACCCAGGTCCAGGATGAATCTTGGACCATAATTTAGGAGTCAGGATGAATCTTGGACCCAGGTCCAGGATGAATCTTGGGCCAGTCAGGATGAATCTTGGACCCAGGTCCAGGATGAATCTTGGACCCAGTCCAGGATGAATCTTGGACCCAAGTCCAGGATGAATCTTGGACCCAGGTCCAGAGATAGAATCTTGGACCTAGGTCAGTATAAAAATAATAATAATAATAATTTTATTTACACATGATACATAGTACTACATAGTTTTAGGTATACATGAGGTGTACATGCCAAAAGCCCCTAATATGCTGAGCATTGTGGGCATTCTTAAAATTAATTAACAGTAGACTACATGGTAAAAAATTATGGTTGATAATTTACAAAATAAGTATAATTGTGTATTTAAGTTGTGAAATTTGAATATAAGTTTTACATAATAATTTATTAATTGCAGCAATGCAATTAATTAAATCAGATCAAACAAATTAAAACAATTAGTTGTGTAGCAACTGCAGTTTATATGGTCATTAGATAAGTAAATGATTTTGAGTGAGAAGGTGATTTTTTAGCAGTGTTTTGAATTGAGGTACAGGCAGGATTTCTTTGGCAATCACAAGTAATGAATTCCAAATTTTGGGCCTTTAATGTGCATTGAGCTTTGCATAGTATTAGATGGACACAGGGAACATCGAGGAGTGATCTGTGTCTTGTGTTATGGTCATGTGTCCTGTTAAGGTTGGTAAGGAGAAGTTTGAGTGGTGGGTTAATATTTGTGTTTGGTGTTCTATGTACTATGTAATAGGCACAGTAAAAAGTATGGATGTCTTGTATGGTGAGTAAGTTTAGATTTTTGAGTATTGGTGGACTATGTTGTCTGGAGTGTGAATTTGTTATCATTCTAACTGCAGCCTTTTGTTGTGTTATTAATGGTCTGAGATGAGTTTTTGTTGTTGAACCCCATGCACAGATTCCATAGGTGAGGTAGGGGTAAATGAGTGAGTGATATAGGGTGATATGCTGCAGTTTGAATGATAACAAATTCCCACTCTAGACAACATACTCCACCTATATTCAAAAGTCTGAACTTACTCACCATACAAGACATCCATACTTTTTACAGTGCCTATTACATACATAAAACACTAAACTCAAATATTAACCCACAACTCAAAATCCTCCTAACCAACCTTAATAGGACACATGAACATAACACAAGGCACAGATCACTATTCGATGTTCCCCGTGTCCACCTCACACTATGCAAAAACGCAATGCATATCTAAGGCCCAAAAATTTGGAATTTATTACCTATGATTACCAAAGAAACCCGGTCTGTACATCAATTCAAAACTCTGCTAAAAAACCACCTACTCGCCCAAAACTAAATACCCACTACTTTACATTACCTACAAAGTTATTAAATAACTTTACACTGCCTCAAAAATAACATTATTCACTGTGTTACTCCCCTAGCCTCAATACTCCCTACAAAATTGCTCAAAGAAAAATAATTTATCAAACATAATCTAGTACAAATGTTGAAACTTATACCTCATAATGTATATGTAATATTATATCTTATAATGTATAAACCACCTAATATAAAGAAATCCATCCTCATGTACCCTTGTGCTCTTTGTAACTCATCTAATGACCATATAAACTATTACAGTGGTCCCTCGGTTTTCGTGCATTTATGTAAGTGTATTTTCGTAAGTGCTGTTGCAAGTGTATTTTTGGGGGTCTGAAATAAACTAAGCTACGTGACATTATTTCTTAAGTAAATTCGTTCGGTAATGGCACTTGAGCAGCATTCCGGAACGAATTTTCGGCGAAAACCGAGGGACCACTGTACAGTGGACCCCCGAGTATCGTAATTAATCCGTTCCAGGAGCTAGTACTTAACACGAAGTTTTCGAAATTCGAACCATTATTTCCCATAAGAAATAATGTAAATACAATTAATCCGTTCCACAAAAAAATATTCACATATAAAATAATTAAAAACAATATATATATATACATTTACTTACCTTTATTGAAGAGTTGCAGGCATCTGGAAGATAGAGTAATGAGTAATGAAGGTCCTCTTGGGCATTTTCTTCCAAAACAGGCCTGTTTCATCACAATTAAACACTTGTTGGGGAGGAATTCTTCAGCCTCTACGAAGGAAATCCCCACTCCCTGCATGCCTGCTACACTCCCTGCATGCCTGCTACACTCCTGCATGCCTGCTACACTCCCTGCATGCCTGCTACACTCCCTGCATGCCTGCTACACTCCCTGCATGCCTGCTACACTCCCTGCATGCCTGCTACACTCCCTGCATGCCTGCTACACTCCCTGCATGATGCTACACTCCCTGCATGAATGCTACACTCCCTGCATGAATGCTACACTCCCTGCATGCCTGCTACACTCCCTGCATGAACTGCTACACTCCCTGCATGAATGCTACACTCCCTGCATGAATGCTAACACTCCCTGCATGATGCTACACTCCCTGCATGAATGCTAAACTCCCTGCATGACTGCTAAACTCCCTGCATGCTGCTACACTCCCTGCATGAATGCTAAACTCCCTGCATGAATGCTAAACTCCCTGGTGCCCTACACTCCCTGCATGAATGCTACACTCCCTCCATGAATGCTACCCCAGGTGCCACTAGAAGCTTCTTTGGACCCATGGTGACTTATTTCACAGTGACAATCACTAAAGCACCAAAAACACCAAATGTAGTGTGAATGTTTGAAAGAGCGCGTGGCTCAATGGTCTGGCGTCATGCGTCCCGACAGGCGCGGGCAGGCGGACAGTCTACTACGAAACACCGTCGTAAGCTCGGAACACGATGTTTCGGAAGTAAGAACTTCGAAACTCGGGGGTCCACTGTATTGCAAAACAAATATTGATTTAATTTGTTTAATCTGTGTAATAATTCTAGTATGTAGACATTAAAACTGAAAATAATCCAAAATTATAAAACTAGTATGTATCAAAAATGTCATGCTCAAATATTTAAAATTTCATGTATCAACCCTTGAGTGCCAGTACTAGTACGTCATTGCAGCCAGGGTCGGTCACATACTTGTACGCCTAAATTCTAGTGCATGGTCAGTGTGCGCAGTATAAAAAAATCCTGGAGCACACAGTGCATAATGAGAAAAAAAAAACTCCGACCGTTTTTTTTGTTTAAAACAGCGAATTTTTGGGTGTATTTTCGTATGGTATTTGTGGTTGTATTCTGGTTTTCTTGGTCTCATTCGATAGAATGAAAGATATATTACAGAAATGGAGATGATTTTGATTGGTTTTACGATGACAAGTACCTTGAAACTGAGCGCAAAGTAGTGAAAATGTTCGATTTTTGTCGATGTTCAAGAGTAAACAAATCACGCCATGCGTCCAATACACATCAACTGGCATGTCTAATATTCTTGCACAATTGCACTGATATTATTTATACCATTTCTACAATGATGCAGTTGTATACATAACAGTAAATCTTCTATTTTTTTTGTGAGAATAAAAATTCAAAATGGAAAGCAAAAGTAATGTAAGAGGGGCCTGGAGACGTGACTAATGAACAGAGATGATGTTATTTTAGTGCCAGGAGTGTCTGCCTTGTTTATTCTGGACCCTATTTTGAAATTGGCATTGTTTGAAATTTGTGTGAAATTGGCCAAATTTCCATTTTCTGACCACTATCTTGGGTAGTTGCAATTGGTAAATAGGCGGTTTCTTGTACTCAATCGATAGAAGAAATGGAGTTCTAGCGAAATAGCTATAATTTTAGTAGACTGAAACATTGCAATTTGCCGAAAATAGGGCTCAAATTGGGCAAAATCGCAGATGAGTAAATGTCATCGATACCGCTAACTTTGCGAGAGCATAACTCCGTTAGTTTTCCATTAAATTTCATAATTTAGGTGGCGTTATGATCGGAAAAAATTTCTATCATTTCATGAGAATTTTTTTTTTTTTCTGAAACTTTTTTGACCCTGAGAACAAGTTTGGGAGAGGGCCTCTCGACCCTCAAAGGGTTAAATGCTCAATTATACTTATATTGTAAACTGTCTACTATAATTCTTTCCTTTTAGCCTCAAAATCCCTTAATTAATTGCTCAATGAGAAATAGTTTACCAAATATAATATAGTACAAATGTTGAAACTTATACCTCATGTATCCTTATTATGTACCCTTGTGCTCCTTGTAGCTCATCTAATGACCATATAATTTGTTATTACAACACATATTGTTTAATCTGATTTAATTAATTTTATAAATAAGACAAAAGCATAAAACTATGTTTCAAAAATGTCATAGTCTAAACTATTCAAATTTCGTAGCTTAAATACTCAACTATACTCATATTGTAAACTCTCTACTAAAATTCTTACCATTTAGTTTTAAGTTAATTTTAAGTCTGCCCAAAATGCCCTGCATATTAGGGGCTTTTGGCATGTACACCTCATAACATCTCATAACAAATTGTAACTCTTTGTATCATGTCCAAATAAACTACTATTACTATTACTATAAGGAGAGCTGGTTGTGGAACATAGTACCGTATCTTGGATAGTATTCCCACGGTCTTGGAGACTTTCTTGGAAATTTGTTGTACAGTAGACCCTCATTTAGCACGACTTTATGTTGCGCGTTTTGGGTATTACGCGATTGAAGAATTGCAGCACATTTTTATCTAACACGACGTAAACCTTATATTACGCGATTCGCTGGAGGGGGAAAATTTTGAGCGTGCGGTCGCCTGCGGTAGGTTAAACCACTGAGTCAGTGGGGGTCCTACTGAGGGTGGCTATGATCCACAACAAGTGTTTAATGCTGACAAGACAAGTGTTTTCTGGAAGAAAATGCCAACATGAACTTATATCAGTCAGCAAGAGAAAAGTGCACCAGGCTTCAAGACAGCAAAGGATCGCTTCACCTTGCTCCTTTGCGGTAATGCATCAGGTGATTTCAAGTGTAAGCCCAAGTTTATTTACCGCTCTAAGAATCCTCATGCTTTGAGGAAAAGGGAATTTATTTTTCCTTCCCACAAACTGTAAGTTTATTCAGGTATAGAGATAGTTACATTGATTATCATACATAGCAGCATATGTGTAGAGAACCTAGGATAACCCAAAGTGTTATCCTAGAGAACCTAGGATAACCCAAACTTTGGGTTATCCTAGGTTCTCTACACATATGCTGCTATGTATGTTAATCTTTGTAACTGTATCTGTGTATACCTGAATAAACTTACTTACAGTTTGCAGGAAGAAAAAAACAAATAACCATTCCCTCAAGCGGCCGGTGCTAATGTTGTGGAACAGCTGGGGAGACCACCCGCCTTCCCAGGCTACCCCTCCCCCAACAACACCCCACCATCCTAGCATTCGTATTCCATACGCGTCAAGCCAGCTGTTTGTCAAGAAGAGAGAGTGAATTGTGTTTTGATCTTTAAATTACTATATCTTGTATTTGCCAAGCAATCATGTCACCCAGTAGGCATACCAGTGTTGCTCAAAGTGGCAAGAAAAGCTATAAGCATTTATTAAGTCTATTAGACAAGACATAATCTGTGGCTGTAATGAAGTGTTACTTTGTACACATAAAAGATGTAAACATAAGTTTGTGTGACTAACTTACTGACTGACTGGACTGACTTACTGAATGACTTGACTTGAATGACTTGACTGACTGAATGACTTGACTGACTGAATGACTTTACTGACTGAATGATTACTGACTGAATTTTACTGACTACTGAATGACTTGACTGACTGACATGAACTTACTGACTGACTTACTGAATGTCTGACTGACTTACTGAATGTTTGACTGACTTACTGAATGTTGACTGACTGACTGAATGACTGAATGACTTGACTATGAAACTGACTGACTGACTTACTGAATGCTCTGACTGACTTACTGAATGACTTGACTGACTTACTGAATGCTTGTGACTGACTTACTGAATGACTTGACTGACTTCTGAATGCTTGACTGACTTACTGAATGACTTGACTGACTACTGAACTGACTGACTTACTGAATGCTGACTGACTTACTGAATGCTGACTGACTTACTGAATGACCTGAATGATGACTATGACTGACTTACTGAATGACTTGACTGACTGACTTACTGAATGACTTGACGACTGACTTACTGAATGGACTTGACTGACTGACTTACTGAATGACTACTGACTGACTTACTGAATGTACTGACTGACTTACTGAATGACTTGACTGACTTACTGAATGACTTGACTGACTGACTTACTGAATGACTTGACTGACTGACTTACTGAATGACTTGACTGACTGACTTACTGAATGACTTGACTGACTTACTGAATGACTTGACTGACTGACTTACTGAATGACTTGACTGACTGACTTACTGAATGACTTGACTGACTGACTACATGCAGACTGACTACATGACTTGATCTGACTTACTGAATGACTTGACGCTGACTACTTACTGAATGATACTGAATGACTTAACTGACTTACATGAATGGACTGACTTACTGAATGACTTTATTAAAGTTAGAGCACTCAGTACAACCATCGACTTCAGTTCCAGAATCTCTACTATCCACCTCAGCCCAGTAGGGCCACAGCATAACTCTCCACTCTCTTCACAATCATCCACAAACATCAGCACCCACAATTTAAGGTAAATACTATTATTTCTGTTACATTTGTAGTCTTAAGCAGTAAAAACAACATAATACATCACGATAATGAACTACAATTACATATTCTCTTTTATATTTGTAAGATCTGTTGGTCGAAAAAAAACTTGTTTGGCTTTTTGGGGACTCTCAGGAACGTAACCCTATTTTTCCCATAAGTTCTTATAATTATCTAACACGATTTTAGCTAACACGACGTTTTCAGGAACGTAACTACCGTGCTAAATGAGGGCCTACTGTATATGTGTCTGAAATTTGAGTCTACTGTCAAGATGGATTCCTAAGAATTTTCCCTCTGTGAGTTTTGTGATAAGGGACCCGTTTATCATTATGTTAAATGGTACATTTGTAGCTCAGTTTCCAAACTGAATGGAATAGGTTTTATCAATATTGAGAGTAAGTTTGTTAGTCATCATCCAGGTAGATATTTTCTGCAATTCAGCATTTACAGTGTTGGCTAGTATGTCTGGGCTTCGGTGAGAGAAAACATATGTAGTGTCATCTGCAAATAGTATGGGTTTGAGTAGTTGAGATGCATTTGGTAGGTCGTTAATGTAAATGAGAAAGAGAAGTGGGCCAAGAACACTTCCCTGTGGTACACCTATTGTAATAGTTTGCATGGTTGAGCTAGCTCCATTTGTGTACGCATATTGGCTTCTGTTGCTAAGGTATGATTTTAGGTAGTTGAGGGAGTGCCCTCTTATACCATAGTGTGATAATTTTTGGTGTAACAGATCATGGTCAACTGTATCAAAAGCTTTATGTAATTCAATGAAGATTTCCACTGGGAATTCTTTTTTCTCGGGAGCGGTGTAAATTATTTCTAGCATGTGTGTAATATCATCATTTGTATTCTTATTAGTCCTGAATCCAAACTGACAGTGGTTGAGTATGTTGTGGGAGATGAGGTAGGAATACTTCTGCCTATGAATTAATTTTTCAAAGATTTTGGAGAGAAGGGGTAAGTTAGATATTGGCCTATAGTTATTCAGGTCTGTTTGATCTCCTCCTTTATGTATGGGGATAACCCTCGCTATTTTGAGTATTGATGGGAAGGTGGAGGATTCGATGGATTTGTTAAAGAGTCTTGCAATAATTGGTGAGAGAACTTGAGAAGCTTTTTTGTATATAAAAGGTGGTAAGTTATTTAGATCTCCTGCCTTGTTTTTTAATGTATTGATGGTAAGTGAGATTTCTATTGGGTTGGTCGGGGCTAAAAATAGTGTGTTCGGATAGGTGCCAGTGAGATAACCGTTAGGTGGAGTGTTTGAACTGGGGATTTTGCTTGCCAGCTTTTTTCCTATGGTGGAGAAGAAATCATTGAATCTGCTGTTTCAGTAGGTGGGAGTAGAAGTTCATCTGGTTTTGTTAGTTTGATTGTTCTGTTAGTGGATATCTTTTTAGTTCCTAGAATTTCAGATAGGGTTTTCCAGGTCTTTTTTATAAATATCACCTTTTAAGTTATGTAATCTGTTCTCATAGTACAATTTTTTTGACCACCTTATCAGGCTCATTAGGTTTGATGAGTAACATTTTGTTTGTTCTCTTGTTATTTGACCCATTCTGTACTGTTTTTCATATAGGTGTTTTATATTAATAGATTTGAGAATGCTGGGTGTTAGCCAGGGACTGTTTAGTCTTTGAGCTGTGATC
>WNWK01024545.1:0-29597 GCA_009830355.1 Cherax destructor
TTCTTATGTTCTTATGAGTCAAAGGGATGTTAGGAAGCATTTCTTCAGCCACAGAGTAGTCAGGAAGTGGAATAGTCTAGAGAAAGATATACTAGAGGCAGGAACCATACATAGTTTTAAGACGAGGTATGATAAAGCTCATGGAGCAGGGAGAGCAGAGACCCAGTAGCGGACAGCGAAGAGGCGGGGCCAGGAGCTGAGTCTCGACCCCTGCAACCACAATTAGATGAGTACACCAATGGCAATAAGTCACTCTGTCTGACTTTTTTGGGTTATCCTAGGTTCTCTACACATATGCTGCTATGTATGATAATGTATGTAAATGTATTTGTGTATACCTGAATAAACTTACTTACTTACACACACACACACACACTCAGAACCCCGAAGCCAAACATACTATCCAATCATGCTATCCCTACCAGGTCCCCCACTCCCCACAAACCTCCCAGAATACAGTGTTGGAGAGGAAGCTGAAGGTATGGTACACCAAGCTAATGGGGTAACAAATAAGTGGGAGGAGTGCACGAAAGAATCACTGAGGCATCACCAGACATTATAGCTCTCACAGAAACCAAGCTCACAGGGATTATAACAGACACCCTCTTTCCAACTGGATATCAGATCCTGAGGAAAGACAGAGGGATCAAAGGGGGTGGATGAGTGGCACTGCTCATCAAAAACCAATGAAATTTTAAGGAGCTGGAGAGAGGAGACAGAGGAGAAGCAAGGGACTACATAATATGAATACTTAAGACTGGAAGTCCCAGGGTGGTGATTGCAGTGATGTATAATCCACCATAGAATAGCAAGAGGCCAAGACAAGAATATTATGATAATAATGGAGAGATGGTTGACACACTGGCTGAAGTGGCCAGAAGGGCCCATATGAACAGGACAAAGCTACTGGTTGCGGGTGACTTCAATCACATGGGGGCCCAGAAACGTGGAGAGCTAAGATGATGGAGGTGGTACTGGAAAACTTCATGCATCAACACATTAGGGACACTACCAGAGAGAAAGGAAATGAGTGGAAGAGTCAGCAAGACTGGACCTAGTATTCACCTTGAGTAGTGCAGATATTGAGGACATCACATATGAAAGACCCATCGGAGATAGTGATCACATATTTCTGAGTTTCAAATACATAGTTGAGTTACAAGTGGTGAGGAAAGCAAGAAGGGCAGGACAAATAAAGGCAAACTACAAGGGAAGGGGACTACACATGCATGAGGAATTTCCTGCACGAGGCTCAGTGGGACAGAGAATTGGAAGGGAAATCAGTAAATTAGATGATGAAATATTTGACAACAATTTGCAAGGGCACCAGAGGAGCGGTTTACACCCAAGGGTTAAAGAAATAAAGAGAAGGACAGGACGAGCCCTTGGTTCGCCCAAAGGTGTAGAGAGGCCAAAACCAAGTGCACTAGAGAATGGAAGAAATATAGAAGGCAAAGGACCCATGAGAATAAGGAGAGTATTCGAAGAACCAGAAATGAATACACACAGGTAAGGAGGGAGGCCCAGCGACAATATGAAAATGACATATTAGCGAAAGCCAAGTCCGACCTGAAGCTGTTTTAAAACAACAGTCAAGGACCATGTAATCAGGCTGAGGAAGGAAGGAGGAGAGATCACAAGAAATGATCGAGATGTATGTGAGGAGCTCAACATGAGATTTAAAGAAGTATTCACCGTGGAGAGAGAAAGGACTCCAGAAAGACAGAGTGGTGGGGTACACCATCAAGTGCTGGACATAGTACATACAACTGAGGAGAAGGATGAGGTAAACAGGCTACTAAGCGAACTAGATACCTCAAAGGAAATGGGGCAGGATAGCATCTATCTGTTGGTCCTGAGAGAGGGAGCAGAGGTACCCTGTGTACTAATAACAACAATCTTCAACTCTACCGAAAAAGGGCGGCTACCTGAGGTATGGAAGACAGCAAATGTAGTCCCAATTTTTTAAAGAGGAGACAGACACGAAGCATTAAACTACAGACCAGTGTCACTGATATGTATAGTATGCAAAGTCGTGGAGAAGAATTGTGGAGCACCTAGAAAGAAAAGAGCTTATCAACGACAATCAGCACGTTCTCCGTTGGCTACTGGAAAACATGGTTTATATCTTCTTTGAGATTTGCAGTGTTCTAAATGGATGACAATCTCATGCAGATCCTAGTATCGTCTGCAAAGGATGATACGGTGCTATGGTTTACATCTCTGTCTACGTATATCTGATACGAGGATGAGGAACAGGATAGGGGCGAGTACTGTGCCTTGTAGAATTGAGATCTTCACTATGGCAGCTTCCGATTTAATTTTGTTTACCACTACTCTTTGTGTTCGATTGGTTAGAAAGTTGAAGATCCATCTGCCCACTTTGTCAATTATCCCTTTAGCACGCATTGTGTGTGCTATTACACCATGATCGCACTTGTCAAAGTCTTTTGCAAAATCTGTGTATACTACATCTGCATTTGTTTGGTTCACAGTGCACCAAGATCATATCATAGTGATCTAGTAGTTGCGAGAGGCAGAGCGACTTGTGCAATTGTTGGGAATCCAAGTGGTTTGCAATCTTGCTTCTTAGAACTCTTTCAAATAATTATATGATGTAGGACGTTAGAGCTATTGGTCTATAGTTCTTAGCTATTGCTTTGCTGCCACCTTTTTGAAGTGGGGCTATAGCCGTTGT
This sequence comes from Cherax destructor, assembly GCA_009830355.1. Classification (NCBI taxonomy): domain Eukaryota; kingdom Metazoa; phylum Arthropoda; class Malacostraca; order Decapoda; family Parastacidae; genus Cherax; species Cherax destructor. Next base: position 2,699 of record WNWK01024545.1, read on the forward strand.
TTTTAGTGACTGTGGAATCTCACCTGTGTCTAAGCTCCTTCTCCAAAGCATACTTAGAGCCCACGAGAGGGGTTTCTTGCAGTTCTTAATGATCACAGATTTCCACGAGTCTGGGTGCATGGGCATGTTGTCAATGACTTTCTCAAAGTCTAGTGGAGTTAGGGTTATGTCAGAAATTTGGCGTACATTGAAAAAATTATTTGGATTGTCTATCTTTAGACCGAGTAGTGGCTCGTTAAACAGAGTCGGATTGAGATTTCAGTATCTCACTCATTTCTTTATTGTCATCTGTGTAAGATTCATCTTGTACAAGAGTGGTATACAATACCGACAAGATGAAATTAAGACGTTGCACATGTGCAGATGTTGCACATGTGTCATAATTTCAAGATTCATCTTGTCTGAGCAAGGGTCCTATACTATATGTGGTTTTTGCTTTGTTTTTGGCATATGAAAAGAAATATTTCGAATTTCTTTCAAATTCACTAATCGCTTTTAGCTCTTCTTGTCTCTCCTGGATCCTATACGAGTCCTTTAACTTAAGATCAATCTTTTCCACTTCCCCGATTAGCACTTCCTTCCGTGTTTCAGATAATCTAGCATTCTTGAGGAGCTCAGTGATTCTTCGCCTTCTCCTTTAGAGAGAACATTTTCCTCTCTCTAATTTACTTCTCTACTTTTTTTTCTTAGAGGAATATGCCTTGAACATACTTCAGCTACCAGGAAGTTGATCTTTCCAAGGCACTGGTTAAGGTCCATGTTATTCAAGATATCTTCCCAACATGTTTCATTTAGGACAGGGTTTACCTGGTTACAGTTGATGTTTTTGTTGTTGAAATTGAATTAGGTGAACGTACCCTCATAGCTATATGCATTTTGCTGGTCAGGACCCCTGTGCATGTGAGTCTTCACTTCTATTAGATTGTGAAGAGAATTAGTTGTTGGCTCCACTATCTGCTGGCTTAGGATGTGTTTGTTGTAGAAATTCACCAGCTCATGTGTGTGTGACTTTTCATCTGAGCTGCCTCCAGGGATTATTTCTGCTACAACATTATTTGCTATATTCTTCCATTTTGTATGTCTTAGATTGAAGTCACCTAGCAGCAAGATGGGGGATGGGGCTGGAAGGTTTTCCAGACAGGAGTCAATTTTTGATAGCTGTTCTTTGAACTGTTGGGAAGTAGCATCTGGTGGCTTATATACAAGTACAATGACTAAGTTTTGGTTCTCGATTTTTATTGTTAGAACTTCAACTACATCATTTGTGGTGTTAAGTATCTCCGGGCAGATGAGCGACTCTTTGACATACAGACCAGCGCCCCATTGTTGTCTGTTCTTTCTGTCGCATCTGAAAAGGTTGTACCCAGTTATCCATATTTCACTGTCAAAGTGATCTTTTGTGTGGGTCTCTGTGAAGGCTGCAAACACTCCCCTAGAAGTCTACTGATGAAAGGTATTTTGTTGTTGGTGGATGATTTAAAGTCCTGTATATTAGCAAAAATAAATGAGGTCGTGATGTGTGTTTGTTGGGGGGATTTTGTTGTTGGCATCAGTAGTTGTGATTCTGGAGGGACATGGAGGGCGACTGGCTGTGCCTCCAGTCCAAGGTGGTGAACTATTTAGGTTATTTCTTTTCATTTTCTTTCTTCATTTCCTGCCACTAAAAAAAATCACTTGGAGTGGAGTTTTCATAGCCACTGTAACTACTATGATTAGTTTTACGAAGTGTGTACCTCCTGGTCCCTTTTAAGTGGTATGCGGGGCAGTTGGTGTTGTAACATTGTTTTTTATGACCTGAAGAGTGGCACATCTGAGGGTGGAAGTATTTGCAAGAGGTAGAACGACACCCTCCTCTGGACAGGAGGTCACGGCATTTTTTGGGATTCCCAAAGTTGCATGACCCATTTGTTTTCCCCGATATTCCATGCTTACATACCCAAAGCATAGAATTTGCACCATTTTGCATTTGGTTGGACACGAACCGTACTAGATGTATTTCCAATTTGTGCAGATCCTATAACTGCACTACAGTCTTCGATTGACAAGCCAGAGACAACACCATCTGTTTTCAGGAGTCCAACGTTTTTCCCGGAAGAGGACTCCTCCTCCTCTACAACATCTGTAATAGTGGCTATGGCTGTGGTAGCTGTGGTAGTCATTAGCCAAATCCGGATTAGCACTAAAACTGGGGGCTGAGTCTGGGTCAGTCTAAGGGGTGGGGACTGTGCTAGTTGATGTTTTTTTTTCCTCTATTTTTTTCCAGTGGGTGTCTATTTATTTTCGGGTCAACTTTTGTAGACTGGGCATTCTGAATGTTAAACTTTACTTCTTTCCCATCGTCCCATGCTCTTTATAGTTTGGATAGACTATCGAATAGTTCCTCTTTATTTTCATGCTTATTATTTATCGAAACTCCTAAGTACCTTCCTGATACCTGTCCAGAGTTCCATATCCTTACTGAATATCTGGAAACACCTTTCTAGATGGATGTCGTTTTTGGATATAGTATTTATTATTTCACAGGAGACATGATGTTTGGTAAAACAAAGGTTACATGAAATTCTGGATTTTTTACCAAGAGCCTTTTCACATGTCCCACATGTATACTGTATTGCCAACCTGCTTGTATCCTACTTACAGTCTGGGTACCACAAGAAACCTAAATTCACTTTATCTTTTTGCTCTGAACTCAGGTGGAGGGGTGTTAGAGGGTCAATACATGGGTATATGGGATGTACTTAATACAGCGAATTATTTTTTAATTTTTATTAACACATCGGCCGTTTCCCACCAAGACAGGATGGCCTGACAAAGAAAAACTTTCATCATCATTCACTCCATCACTGTCTTGCCAGAGGCGTGCTTACACTACAGATACAAAACTGCAACATTAACACCCCTCCTTCAGAGTGTCGGCAATGTACTTCCCATCTCCAGGAATCAAGTCCAGCCTGCCGGTTTCCCTGAAACCCTTCATAAATGTTACCTTGCCTACACTCCAACAGCACGTCAAGTCCTAAAAACTATTTGTCTCCATTCGCTCCTATCTAACATGCTCACGCACGCTTGCTGGAAGTCCAAGCCCATCGCACACAAAACCTCCTTTACCCCTACCTCCAACCCCTACCCCGCCTTCCCTCCACTACAAATTTATACACTCTTGAAGTCATTCTATTTTGTTCCATCCTCTCTATACGTCCAAACCATCTCAACAACCCCTCCTCAGCTCTCTGGATAATAGTTTTGGTAATCCCAAATTCCACATCTCCTCCTAATCTCCAAACTACTGATTCTCTGCATTATATTCACACCACACATTGCCCACAGACATGACATCTCCACTGCCTCCAGCCTTCTCCTTGTTGCAACATTCACAACCCATGTCTCACACCGATACAAGAGTGTTGGTATAACTATACTCTCATACATTCCCCTCCATGCTTTCATGGATAAAGTTCTGTCTCCACAAGCTCCTCAGTGCACCACTCATCTTTTTCCCCTCGTTAATTCTATGATTCACCTCATCCTTCATAGACCCATCTGCTGACACATCCACTCACCTCCTCCATACTCTCTCCCACCAATCTGATATCCAATCTTTTGTTATCTATTTTTTTTGTTATCCTCATCACCTTACTCTTTCCTATATTCACTTTTAATTTCCTTCTTATACATACCCTACCAAACTCATTCACTAACCTCTGCAACATCTATGCAGAACCCCCCAAAAGCACAGTGTCATCAGCAAACAGCAACTGTGACAACTCCCACTTTGTGTTAGATTCTTTATCTTTTAATCCCACCCTACACCCCTTGCTAACACCCGAGCATTCACTTCTCTTACAACTCCATCTATAAATATATTGAACAACTATGGTGACATCACACATCCTTGTCTAAGGCCTACTTTTACTGGGAAATAATCTCCCTCTCGCCTACATACTCTAACCTGAGCCTCACTATCCTCGTAAAAACTTTTCACCGCTTTCAATAACCTACCTCTTATTCCATACATTTGCAACATCTGACACATTGCCCCCTATCCACCCTATCATATGCCTTTTCTAAATCCATAAATGTCACAAACACCTCTTTACCCTTATCTAAATATTGGTCACCTATATGTTTCACTGCAAACACTTGGTCTACACACTCCCTACCTTTCCCAAAGCCTTCTTGTTCATCTGCTATCCTGCTCTCCGTCTTACTCTTAATTCTTTCAATAATAACTCTACCATACACTTTACCAGGTATACTCAACAGACTTATTTCCTTATAATTTGTACACTCTCCTTTGTCCCCTTTGCCTTTATACAAAGGAACTATGCATGCTCTCTGCCAATCCCTAGGTACCTTATCCTCTTTCATTCATTTATTAAATAAAAACACTAACCACTCTAAAACTATATTCCACCTGTCTTTAACATTTCTATCTTTATCCCATCAATCCCAGCTGCCCTAACCCCTTTCATTCTACTCACTGCCTCACGAACTTCCCCCACACTTACAACTGGTTCTTCCTCACTCCTATAAGATGTTATTCCTCCTTGCTCTATACACGAAATCAAAGCTTCTCTATCTTCAACATTTAACAATTCCTCAAAATATTCCCTCCATCTCCAGCTTAAGTATTATGAAGCAATAGTTGAATTAGAATTTTGGTTAGAACTGTGCAAATTAAGGGGAATCACAGATATCAATAAGTGTATTTTGCTGTGGTTAGTAATGTGCAAATTAAGGAGAATCACAGATATCAATAAGTGTATTTTGCTGTGGATATGTGCAAGATAAAGTAGTTTTCGTATGGTTAGCCCAACCGGTAGTTAACCATACGAAAACTACTTTATCTTGCACATATCCACAGCAAAATACACTTATTGATATCTGTGATTCTCCTTAATTTGCACATTACTAACCACAGCAAAATACACTTATTGATATCTGTGATTCACCTTAATTTGCACAGTTCTAACCAAAATTCTAATACAACTATTGCTTCATAATACTTAAGCTAGTCATAAGTTTGCCTAAGACACTCCAATATAGAAACTATATTATGCCAATATATCACCTTTATCATTAATATATAAACTAATTGCTAACTTCTTATACTAATTGTTAAATTCTCAATGTTTAAATTCCAGTACCTAAATTTTGTAAACCTAACCTAACCTTACAATCTGTATATTCATTGTATAGCTATTGAGTAAGACCTATCATAAGACTGCCTGAAAAGCCTAGGCATACCTAGGCATATTATTGGCCATCTTGTAATATCAACTTTAATGTATAACTATAAGTACCCCCCACCTTGTATTACATGAAATAAAGAATTTGAATTTGAATTTGAATTTGAATTTGAATCTTCCCGATACCTCTAACTCTCCATTTAATAACTCTCCTCTCTTATTTTTCACTGTCAAATCCATTTGTTCCCTAGGCTTCCTCAACTTATTAATCTCACTCCAAAACTTTTTCTTATTTTCAACAAAATTTGTTGATAACATTTCACTCACCCTCTTATTTGCTCTCTTTTTACATTTTTGATGTATAGTAATTCGCTCTTTTTACAGCGAATTACTATACATCCAAAACGTTTATGGAGTATAACATCACACAGACTTTTCAATTTCGGGTATATTTCCTGAGCACCCCATATTCACAAGTCAAGTGCATAGTTTCTTGCTAAGATTGGGTCATTGTGGTGTGGGATATATGATAGTAATAATAATAATAATAATAATAATAATAATAATAATAATAATAATAATAATAATAATAATAATGATAATAATAATAATAATAATAATAATAATAATAATAATAATAATAATAATAATATCTTTATTTCTACAAGTACATGTACAAGGTATACAGGCCTAACTGATATCGATGACATACTGCTATATAGAAAGACACTTGTTATGCAGAGCATTTCGGGCAAATTAAGTCAGTTTTGTCCCAGGATGCGCCCCACACCAGTCGACTAACACTCTGGTACCCATTTTACTGATGGGTGGACATAGACAACCTGTATGAAGAAACACGCCCAATGTTTCTACCATAATTGGGACTCGAACCCGGACCTCTCGCTATGTGAAGCGAGAGCTTTAACCACTAGGCTACGGTGTTATTATGGTGGTATATGGTGGGCCTATGTGGTTGCCTGGTAGCACTGCCAGACGTATGGCTGTAGCACACCACCCCACTGCCAGACGTATGGCTGTAACACACCACCCCACTGCCAGACGTATGGCTGTAACACACCACCCCACTGCCAGACGTATGGCTGTAACACACCACCCCATTATACATGGCACTTCTCGCATGCGATGCCACATTTCACTTTAAAAACACTTCCATTATGTTTAATCACAATCCTTGAGTCGTTCCACTTACAATTTACATTCTGATCTGAAGCAAAAAAATCCTAATTTAAAAAAAAAATCTTATATAATTCTCAGTACATTCTCAATAATATCTCCTAAAATCATTAAGACATGTACTTCAAATATTGCTTTAAATATGACCTTATTTTTAAGCTAATAATATGCACTTCAGATTTGCCTGAAGATATGAACTTCTCCGATAGCTTAACGAACTTCAAATATAACTTACGGCATAATTAGTTTAATACATGCACCTATAATATGCACATCTTATATGGCATATCATATGTACTCCTAATATCGATAAGATAAATGCTTCCAATATACCTTAAGATACGCATTTCATATATTCCTTAAGATACGCATTTCATATATTCTTTATGGTAAGCATTTTTAATATAGCTTAAGATATGCACTTATTGTATGAGATTTGCACTTACAATATACTTTTCTATATTCATTCTTCATGTTTTATTCTGCATGTTTTTTCTATATTCGCTTGAAAATAGCTTATCATAGGCACATATAAAACAGTTAAAAACGTGCATTTTTAATTAATGTAAATATATGCACTTCTAATTTAGAATAACAATGCCTTTAAAGGATTGCAAATGTGTTTTAAAAAAAACATTATCTTCATTTGTATCTTGTTTTTCTTAATAATTATATGTGGCCGCATCGTCTATTTTCTTGATTCTGGATTTAATTTTTGTATTTAGATTTATCTCTATTATATGCGATGCACTTTTTTGAGTTGTAACTTTCTCTCTAATCTGAGGAAGAAACACAGAAGGTAATCCTAGAAAACATCATGAACTCGTTTGACTTCTGTCTTAGTTAGGGAAGCTAATCTGAGAAATCTAATCTTGAAAAGTTAATCTGGGGAAGCTAATCTGGAGGACACTAATTTAGGAATGTAATGTAGGGAAGTTAATTATGGGAAGTTATTGTGCGGAATCTCATTAAGGCAACCTAGTCTGCAGAAAAACGATGGCGTAAGGCAGCAGACACCAAGAAGGGAACCGTGTCTGCAGTCCCAGTGCTTCCCCGCTAACACAGTCTTCCTCAGTAATCTGGGGAACATAATATGGGGACACGAATCTGCTGAAGATAATAATAATCTCAGTAATTAAAAATAAAGTATTTATACTATATTATTTTCATATAGTTTTGTCTAGTATAAAACAAGTCTTTGACACAATGTCTTGAATAATTTTTGACTCTTGACAATTGACAGTCAGTGTATAATTATTAGAATAATTTCATTCATTTACGGAATCATACGTAAATACTTTTAATATTATTATAAAATGTAATAATTTTAATCCTATGTTAATAATTCTCATGGTTTGTTTTATCATGCCCTTATTTATGAGGTATACTAGTGACCTTATTTATGAGGTATATATCAGTGACCTTATATGTGAGGTATTAATCAGTGGCCTTATATGTGAGGTATATAGTAGTGACCTTATATGTGAGATATATAACAGTCACCTTATTTATGACGTATATATTAGTGACCTTATTTACAAGGTACATATCACTGACCATATTTATGACGTAAATATTAGTGACCTTATTTCTGAGGTATATATCGGTGACAATATATATGAGATATATATCACTGACCTTGTGATATATATATATTTATATATATATATATATATATATATATATATATATATATTATTGTGACAACGAACGAGTGGTTATGAACCAATAACAACACTGCGACTAGCCGAGGATTCGAACCCATGTAGTTTTGGCTCTGCCTCGTGGTGAGCGGAAAATCACATGACGCCTTAACCCACTGAACCACACAATCCTACAAGAACCAAGCACCCAGCCACACTAGGTGTGTTACTCTTGGTCCGAGGACATACGGTAGTGTGGGTGCCTTTAAGCTAATTTCATTCTTATCCCCGTTTGGTGTACTAGCCTCGTTCGTGGTCACAATATTGTATATACTGCAATAATATATATATACCACCCTTCCTGTTGACCGTATCAGTGTGGAATAGTCCTTCCTTCTCACTCTTATTGTCCTCCTAGACATCCTTCTCTTCATCCTTCTAAGCATTATGCTTCTCTTCCTGATCCTGCTGCTGCTCCTCCTCTTCCTCATTCTCATCTTCCCTCTTCTCTTACTCCTCTTCTTCGTACCTTTCCAACTTTTTCCAGTCTTCCTCTTCATCCTCATCTTCCACGAAGACCTCTTATTCCTTCTCTTCTGATTATTCCTCCACCTTCTCTTGCGCCTCTTCTTCCTCCTTCTCCCCTCTTCTTCCACTTTCTCGTCCTTCTGTTCCTTTTAGTGCTTCTTCTCTTTCATCATCCCCTACCGCTCCTGTTCTTCCTTGTCCTCCTTTTTAAACTCTTTTTCATTTATCTCCTTCCCTTTTCCCTCCCCTCGCACCTCCTTTTCCTCCTCTTTCAATTCCTTATTTTACTACTTCTTTTCTTACTCTTATTCTTCCTTCTTCTCCTCCTTTTTCTTTCTTTTAATCTTTCTCTTCGTCGTCTTCCTCATCTTCTCGTCTTCCTCCTGTTTATGCTTCTCCTGTTCTTGCTTCTGCTTTTGCTTTTCTTCTTAGTCCTTTTCGTTCTCCTATTATTCTTCCTTTCTGTCTTCCTCTTCCTCATCATCCTTCACCTACTCTTTCTCTTCGTCCTCTTCTTCCACCCCCACCTCTTCCCTCTCTTATTTTTTTTTCACTTCCTCTCTCGTTCTGCTCGTGTTCCTGCTGTTTCTCCTCCTTCATTTACCCCTTTTTTCCCCTCATCCTCCTCCTCCTTATGTTTGCAATTTTTATTTTCCCAGAAATCGTTCATGTCACAAGATTAATTTGTGTATTAAATTATCATTGCAGATGTATGTATGATTCTTGTATTACTCATCCATCACTGACTCACACCAAGTGAAAAAACGGCACTTTAATTAGATCAGGTGATTAATAAAATATGAACTGATGTATTTGTCTCGCTGTGTATGGCAGGGTAAGAGTACGTTACATTTTATTCAGCGTATGTCAAAAACACCATATAGACATGTCCTCCCGACCAGCGAACAAGGTGCTGAGGGTATGAAAGAGTAGGGGGGCCCTTCGTTATGCTAAACTCCTGGTTCAAAGTTGTGAAGCGATGTGGTTCACTTGTAAATCAACATTGGCAGATTTGCCTCTAAGTCTGGTTGCAACAGTTCTCACTGTGTCTCTTGGTTGTATTTGTCTTATTGTACATATTCTTTGTAAACATTGTACATACCTGTATGTTGATTGGTGAAGGAAATATAGGTGTTTACTCTCTCTTCTACATTTTGCTCATTCGTACCTTGGTTACCGTGCTACAGCCAGGTGTGCAGGCCACTAAATTACACTTTTGTTATCCCTGTGCTATCCCTACAAGGTATCCCAGTGTTTCATAATTCCTGTTTCTTGGAAAAGTGTAGTGTGCAGCAAAAGTTGATAATGCAGTTAATTATTAGCTTTAAAGATTTGAAGGGAATCAGAAGTGACATTCATAAATCATCATATGGAAGCTAATACCGAATATCTTCATGATAATTGTAAATTAGGATAATACAGTTGAAATCTAATTCAAATCTTTCAAAGAGACCAAATTCCTAAAATACACTAACATATTAAGCTTGAAGCCTCTCAGAAGCTACATAATCATATTATGAGCATGGAAGACTTCAATTGAAGGCAATCTGATGCTCCACTCAGAAATTATTGCTTAAAAAAATTGCCTAATTTTTAAAAATTTCTAGACCGAATTGGGACCAATGCAGGATAAAATAAATCAAAAATTTTCTTTAAGTAAGATCAAAGAGCTCTTGAGAAAGAAAGCAAGTTTTATTTAAACCTAGTGTACTTAACATGTAAATGTTTAAAAATATTCTTGATGTTACAGGCACATAACTTACTTAAACACTGTGACATATCTCTGATCTGAAGATATGTGATCCAAGTACAGTAGACTGGCGATTAAGACGGTAGTTAGGTTCCTTGAAATGCAGTGTTAGATGAATCCGTGTTAAATGACCTGAAGAAAAATAGGGTTACGTTCCCGGGACCCCAGAAAAAGCCAAACAACTTTTTTATTTTTTAGGTCTTCAAATCTTACAAAAATAAAAGTAATAGTGCAATTGTTGATCATTATTGTTAAAATGTTTTTTTTTTCAACATAAATAATACTTCTTACCTTAAATTGTGGTTTCTGGTGTTTGTGGATGATTGTGAGAGAGGGAGTGGAGAGGAATGCTGAGGCTCATCTGGGCTGAGGTGGATCGTAGTGAAGTCAGTAAGTCAGCCCAGTCAAGTAAGTCATTAGGTCAAGTCAGTAGTCATTCAAGTCAGCAGGTCACTCATTCAAGTCAGTCAGTTAAGTCATTCAGTAAATTAAGTTGGTCAGTCAAGTCAGTAAGCCAGTCAAGTCAGAAAATTAGTCAAGTCATTCAGTAAATCAGTTAAGTCAATAGGTCGGTCAGTCAAGTAAGTCATTCAGTAAATCAGTCAAGTCAATAGGTCAGTCAGTCAAGTAAGTCATTCAATAAATCAGTCAATTAAGTCATTCAGTAAATCAGTCAGTTAGTCAGTCAAGTTGGTCAGTCAAGTCAGTAAGCCAGTCAGTAAATCAGTCAAGTCATTCAGTAAATCAGTCAAGTCATTCAGTAAATCAGGTCACTTAGTAATCCAGTCATTCAGTAAGTCAGTCAGTCAGTAAATCAGTCCAGTCATTCAGTAAATCAGTCAGTTAAGCCAGTCAGTCAAGCTGGTCAGTCAAGTCAATAAGTCAGTCAGTAGATCAGTCAACTCATTCAGAAAGTCAGTAAATCAGGTCAGTCAGTAAGTCAGTCATTCAGTAAATCAGTCAAGTATTTCAATAAATCAGTCAAGTCAGTCAAGTCAATAACTCAGACGACAGTCCGGGTTATTCACTGCAACAGTCCGAATATTTGCTTCACACTTTTTAATCATATGAACCGAGGTTTCATTAAGGTCATAAAGCTCTTGCCATATCCACCACATAGCCACCACATTGAAGCTTATCTAATATATCGATTTTATTCGTAATTGCAAGACTTCGACGTTTAAACTTTGTGTTGCCACTTCCTGCATTACTTGCATGCCTCCTGGGTGCCATGGTTCCTTGACAGATGCAATGTATGGTAATGAGAAGACCAAAACCCGATTCACAGACAATGCTGGGTACCACACTGGACGGAGGTGGCAGGGTAGGAAACTAGGGCCTCCCCGTAAAAGACAATGACTGACTCACAGTCACATGGGTTATCCTCTAATTTCGTCACGGATTTCAACGACTGCAAGCTTATTTTTACAACATCAAGAAATTTGCCTGCATGGAAACAACACTTACCAGGTGCGGTCCTAGCAGCAAGATGCATCAGCCATCAAATACTAAAGTCGTTCAGAAGTCGTAAACTGAAATTTGTTTAACGTGTTTAAATATGAATAAAAATTTCAAACATAAATTCATCAACTTTGCTCCTACACATCTAAAAATAACTTTTCGCCGTCGTTATATATTTTTGGCAACTTCTTGGAATGTTTGAGGCTTCCCCAGTGTCGATTTTGGAAGTTATCCAAGACATTCCGAGATGCTGGCAATAGGTTCAACTTCGTTGGTCACAGCCTCACAGGTCATGTTTTAACGAAGCAAATATGTTAAAGTATAATAAATGTTTCATGATGACTTCATGACTGTCCTTAATATGCATCTCTTACAATTATTCTTTCCTACGTATTATGTGCAGGGTTCTGCAACTCAGGAGTAGGAAATGAATACAGTATAATTATTAACTAGTGTAATGGTATACACCATCATTATTTTATTGATATGTAAATTAGAACAACTATAAATAATATTATTAGCATTACTGTAATATGTGAAAAATGATTACTAATATTCCTATTACTGTAAAAAGGATAAATTAACTGGAGAAATGTATTTAGAAATGACAGTTCGCACTTCGTGATATTATGTTGACCAAAATGTTCTAATTTGCTTTCACTATAATATTGTTTAGATGAAATAAATTGAATTAATTCATTTTTATGCGTTAGCATAATGTTCTAGGAGTTATTTTTTCATTGTAATAATTATTGCCAGTGTGGGGGATTTTCATGAGAACAATCGCCAATTAACGTTCCAGGGACACTCGGGGAAGAACTCATGAATAAATAACCAAATTGTAACTTACAGAAGTTGATGTATCCTGGAGGCATGTGGGACTTTAGTGACAATGGGGTAGCAAACAATGTCCCTCTTTCAGTACCTACCGTCTCAGCTCCCTAACTAGATCCAGACCTGGGATTAAGAACATATAGTTCGTATTAATATTGGTAGAATTACCGACAATATGTTAAGTAAAAGGACACAAATGCAACTAATGAGACATTTTATTGTGGCAACGTTTCGCTCTCCAGGAGCTTTGTCAAGCCGGTTTGACAAAGCTCCTGGAGAGCGAAACGTTGCCACAATGACTCACGAAATCGTAATGACATGATTGCAAACAAACCATACCACGGGTGGGGTTCGAACCCGCGGTCACAGAGTCTCAAAACTCCAGACCGTCGCGTAAGCCACTGGGCCAGCTAGCTTCAATAAGATTCATCCAACTAGGTATATTTCTACACCATAGGAAGGTTAGCATAGGCACCACTGTGTCCACAAATGCACGTTTTTACAGACGAATCTCCCGCTAGTATGGCCGTGACGAACTCTAGCTCAAGTCCCCCTCAAAGCCGTCAACATGACTCACGAAATCGTAATGACACGATTGCAAACAAACCATACCACGGGTGGGGTTCGAACCCGCGGTCACAGAGTTTTAAAATTCCAGACCGTCGCGTAAGCCACTAGGCCAGCTAGCTTCAATAAGATTCATCCAACTAGGTATATTTCTACACCATAGGAAGGTTAGCATAGGCACCACTGTGTCCACAATCGTGTCATTACGATTTCGTGAGTCATGTTGACGGCTTTGAGGGGGACTTGAGCTAGAGTTCGTCACGGCCATGCTAGCGGGAGATTCGACAAAGCTCCTGGAGAGTGAAACGTTGCCACAATAAAATATTTTCACGATGTAGTTTGCATTAGTATGTACCATTTTTACTTAACATATTGTCGGTAATTCTACCAATATTAATACATCTTCATGGCTGCCCAAGCTCTCTCTGACGGTCTGGCCATCTCATATTACCACATCCACCCAAGCAATATAGAACCAGAACGTTTCACACACGTCTCCCACTGCTGGATCTGCTACTCCTATAATCACACCACCAAGGACCGCCCCCATCAAGGATAAGAAGTTTTGTTCAAAATGTGGGAATGATGTACACGAATTCAGATCCTGCACCATCACTACGGCTCCAATATGTCTTAACTGCAAGGGTGATCATCATACCCTTGCAGTTAAGTGCCCACTCAAGAAAGAAATCATATGGAAAAAAACTAAAGAAGATCTGAGGAAGTACACCTCCAATTCACCGACATATGCTGCAATAACCAAACTACAAGCTGACACCAAGATTCTACACGCCACTCTACAGACTTCTTCGCCCAGCAACTCCCTCTCTCCACTCCCCGACGGTGCTCCCTCCAAGGTGTTGCACTGCATGGTGTATGCACTCCTTACAAATGCAACAAACTACGACACTTTCAACACCACAATAAACGAACTATTCCGCCTGAACAACATGCCTGCCCTCAATTTCCCTGACTCTACACCTTCAGCAGACATCAAGATTCTTCCCAACGTTGTGAACTTCACTGCACCTGCAGACCAGTCTCCTGCCCAAGCAACTGTTCCTGAAACTTCAACTACCTCCACCGCCGATAACGCTGTTTATTCTGCCTCAACCACCGCCTCTCACGTCTCCCAACCTGTTGACACATCAATACACCTCTCCACTACTGCCGCCCCACAGTCTCCTGCCAGCACCATCGTAGACTCGCCCACTGAATCCTCTTCTGAAGAAGTGAAGGAGGATGTTGACTCTTGCACCAGTTCACCTATTTGGAACAACCTGACTTTCTACACATTTCCATCGCATGAGGACACCATGACCTGCACATAATTGTACATAAGGCTCTGTGCTTGGTCAGTTTCGTTCGCTTGTGAGGCTCCACACCATTTCACTCTTACCCAAGTTCTAGAGTTCATTAAAACACTCCATTTAACTTTTGGCAATACAACAAAACTGTACCACCTCTCCAGAACCAATTTCAAAGAAATTTGAGAACGGATCATCCACAAATGCTCCACACTAAATAACACCTACAACTGAGCTGCCTCTGTTGTCCCCACCTGCCACCAAGCCTGCTACAAGCTACCCAAAACTCGCCTCCTGCTTCTCCAGCCCTCCCCACGAGCGACTAGCTGCTGAATTAAGCCCTGGCATTATCTCTTCTACTCATAACCTTCCTCTCAACAATCTACTCTTCATCAATCCCCACTTCCCCGCTTACCCTACAAGGGTCTTCCCTAGCCTATTTGCCTGCCTCTCTTTCACTTCACGTACTTGCATGACCGTCTTCTATTTTACTTACATTCCTGCCTATTTTGACGCTTTACTTACTTAATTACTTCTCTTGCTGTCTAGCGATTTATCTGCCTGTCTCTCAATAATAATATTTCATACTTCGTGAAGGCTTACTCAGCCCTGTCAGATCCTAAGTAAGTATTTGGCAAGGCTGGCTCCTCCTTATGTAAATAAATGATGGAAAACATAATAACATGAGAAGATAAACACTTTTATTATAAGAATTCAGGCAATAATATAAAACAATTAAACATCAAATTAATCCAATTTAAAGAAAATGAAATATATAAATAATACGTGATTCAAAGCTATATTATATACAGATGTTGGGTGTAGAATGGTGTTGTGCCGATGTTCTTGACACAGAGTTTTGAATGATTCTTGGAACTCAAAACCATTGTTGATGATGGGGGAGCGGGGTGTCACAGCTGGGCGTGACTAAACATATGAAGATGTCCATAAAATGATATGTTCAGTTCCACAAGTAACCCGCCAAGACACCAGGAACGCTGGTGTAGTCACCACTTGGAGAGTGATGTGTAGCTGAGTTAAAGGTAGGTGCCTGGGTTTTGGCTACCTGTGGAAGGGTGGGGGTCGGACCAGTGTAGGTAGATAGATCTAGCGATGTCTCTTGACCCTAGTGAGGTCCATATGCCTGTGCCAGATGACCCAAGCCGACAATCAAGGCTACAATGAAAAACAACATAGTTACACACCACTCAATAAATCACTCGCACGATAGGCGTACAGCCTTTAAAAGAAATGGTGAGGATAAAACAAATGATCTTACTGAAAATTCAACTCAAGGCAGGAATAACGTAAGTCCAAAACCTCAAAATAAGAGTGGAGCTCTTAAAACAAACAATTATAAAATAAATTAGACAGGAGCAGAACGAATAAAGTCCGACAGGCCGGACTTGATTCCTGGAGATGGGAAGTACAGTGCCGGCACTCTGAAGGAGGGGTGTTAATGTTGCAGTTTTGTAGCTGTAGTGTAAGCACGCCTCTGGCAAGACAGTGATGGAGTGAATGATGATGAAAGTTTTTCTTTGTTGGGCCACCCTACCTTGGTGGGAAACGGCCTATGTGTTAATAAAAAAAAACAGAACGAATACTTACAGATGCATTGGGAGCTGCTAGTCAAGTGAGTCCCAACAGGTTGGAGATGCACATGTCACCTCCCACAGGGTGAAAAAAGGGGGGGGGAGGGGATAGCAGGAGCTAGTCACTCACCCTACCTTAACAAGCAGACTACCCAAGAAACTACCATCACCATACATTCATACTTTCACTACTACTATCTACTGAACTTTCCCTCACATACTTGAATTGAATAGTCTAGCTCCATCCATAAAGTTTACTGTTGAGTTTCAAATAAATAACTCAATGCCTATTTTAGAGGTTTTAATTATTAATTACTGGATTGCTGCGCCCAGCACTCATACTGAGAGGACGCTGGTGCTCTGCCTCCTGGTGGTGAGGTGTGACACTTTTATTTTCACCAACATGGCGACTTCCGGAAGGAGACGTATCAACACTGTTTGTCTGGAATTGGTGAAAGGGGTTCTGCAGCTGGTGACTGTGGCTATGGTTCTGCCTATGATTCTGCAAGATATTTACAAGATCGACATTGGTGATCTGTATGGAGTAGCTCTTAATGGCATGAGCAGAGTTTTTGTGAAGTTATCATCAACTAAGGAGTACAAACGCCTTGTTGACATGCATCAGGATCGAATTTATGCTGTCAATTCTACTACGGAAGTGCGATTGAGGGACGTATTGCGCACTTATATGTAGATACGAGTGTGTAACGTCCCTTTTGAGGCAGATTCTTTGGATCTAATGGATCTATGGAGTTGTACAAGCAGCAAATATGGGAAAATGGTGGGATGGGCCTTTTGAGGGGCTAATAGAGGGCTCCTACTCGATGAAGATGACCATTTGAGAGCCTATTGCGTCGTATGTTGACATGCCTGCTTTCAGGACACAGGTGTACTTGATGTAAGTGGGTCAGTGGAGGACGTGTGGTACGTGTGGTGCTTATGATCACATAGCGGTGGAATGTCCAAGGAAGGCACAGTAGCATTTTGAGAGGCAAGAGGAACACGTAGACTCGATGGATGTGCAGGATGTGTCGACACTTGGGAGGCATGAAGCGGCCCCTAGGTCTTGGAGTGACATAGTGAAGGGAAGCATAAGTATCTGTCAGACGCTTCCTCAGGAGGACCCGGGGGTCCAATGATGGGTACCAGAAGTCAATGTGACCCTTGTGAATGATTGTCATGATGAGGAGTTGGAGAAGGTGTTGGAGAATTTTTTGGATGGAGACCTGCCGGATTTGAGTGGGGCAGAAGCAACAGTGTATGGTGTGGAGCTCGATGCAGTCGGTGCAGGGAAGACTGAGATGGTGCATGAGACTGTGAGGGCAGACGTGCATGAGTGTAAGAATTTGCGAGGTGGTGACAGTGACAATGATATGGTGGTGTCGGGGGAATCTCAAAAGAGATCTGTCGCATCTTCGGATGAAGAGGATGTTCTAACTCGAGCACAAAGGTCGTGTGAAAAGCCTTTGGTGGTTGCATCTCATCAGGGGAGGGGAGGGGGTTCCCCTTAAGGATGGGGGGCAAAAGGGGTTAAGTTAGGGAGGAGTGTGGGAAAAGTTGGGGGTTCAGGGGCCCCTGGAACGACACAACAATTAAGGTCGAAAGGCAAACCCACGTCAGTGTTTTCAGGTGTATAACACTAAATGATAATGGGTTGAGGGCTGAAGTTAAAAGGAAGTGGGTGGGGGTGACGTTGAGACGCTATGGAATACAAGTGTTTTTTTTTACAGGAGAATAATTTCAGGACTTGTAAGGATTTACGTGTGGATGGTATGACGTGTATGCGGGGTCTTCTTTCAAATTAAAGGGTGGGGTTACAGTGGTTATAAAGGTTTCGAGCCCCTTTCGATTGATAGCATGGGAGGAGTGCGAGGAAGGACATATTGTTAGAGTAGATGGGGAATGGGGTGGCATGCGAGTATGCTTCATTGGGGTTTACATGCCGGCAGACTTTTCTAGGACTATCAAGTATGAGTTCGTGCGGGATAATTTAGTGTATGCACTGGTAGGTCTTCCGTCGGTTGTGCTCATGGGAGGTGATTGGAATTGTGTCATAAGATGTAAGGATGTAGAGCCTAGAGGAGCGGGTTGTGTGTTGGGGACTTTACGTGACGTGTTGAATGGGGCAGGTTTAAAGGACGTGGTGGGGAGGGGAGTTGGTGGAGAATAAATTTTTTAGACATGCGTATGCTGCCCGATTGGATAAAATATATAGGTCAAATATGGTGAGAGTTGGGAGTATATGCATGATAGATGTTGGCTTTTCTGATTACAGGGGAGTCATAGCGGATGTGCATTGGGAAGTGGTTTGGGGGATATTGGAAGCTGAATGAGAAGTTGCTGTGTGGGGTGGATCATCGGGAGTTTTTTGCGCAATGGTGTCAGGGGATGTGGAGGCAGGGTAAATGCCTGGTGGGACAAGGAGGAGACTTAATTAATTGGTGGGAAACAGTAGCGAATGTGCAGGGACAACAATTATGTACTACTGAAGCGAATGGAGTGTATGCGAACAAATGGTTTGCAAAGTATTTGGAACGTGATGAGGTGGGTGAATGGGAGGCAGGTGCGGTTCTGCAAGGGATGTTGGGGCGTTTAGGAAATCATGATCGTGTATGTTTGGAGGGGCCTATTAGTGAGGAGGATGTATGGGAGGCAGTGAATGGGTTAAGTAAAGGAAAAACGCCTGGGTTGGATGGGATGATAAACAAATTTTATCGGGTACATTGGGATGTTTTAAGGGAGTGTTTGGTAGTACTATTTAACACAATGAAGGAGGAGGGGTGTATTGGGGCGGGGCAAGGAACTGGTGTGGTGGTCTTAATTAAAAAAAAGGGACCAGGGTTGACCATGAATAATTACAGACCCTTGGCATTAATGAATGCGGATTATAAAATCTTTGTGAAGTTGTTAGGAAACCAACTGAAGAAAGTATTAGGTAGGGTAATAGAGGAGGGTCAGTTTGGGATAACAGGAAGGTTTATGGGTAGGGGTCATGAAAGGATTCCGGAATTTATTGAGGAAAGTGAGGAGGGGAGGGTTCTGATGATTGATTGGTGGAGGGCGTATGACAGTGTTGAGCATAGGGTGCTATACAATATAATGTGAGGCAGGGGTTTGGGGAGAAAGTGGTCAAGTGGATGGATACTATGTATAAGGAGGTGTATGTTCGAGTGCAGGTAAATGGATGAGTGGGTGAGAGAGTATGTATGGCAAGGGGACTGAGACAGGGTTGTCCCTTGTCACAGTGTTTGTTTGCATGTTTGCAAGATCCTTTTTTTAGATTGGTGAAGGAGGGTGTTAGGACTGATGGACGTAGCTGTAAGGGGACAATGGGGAGGGATGGAGACCCAGAGATCTATTGTTACATCAGAGGGTAATATCGGTCAACACATTAGTGTATAGCAAGGTATGGCATGTGGCGGTAATATTTCCCTTATTGCAAGCAGACATACGAAAATCAGAGGTGAGGGCTTTGCAATACATATGGGCATTCGGTAGGCCGTGGTTATGCAGGAATATTGTTAGGAACAGAGTGGACAGGGGTGGACTGGGGCTAATAGCTTTGAATAGACGTATGCTTTGTATGTATGTTAAGAGATGTGCGAGTCGCTGTGGGGGACAGGAGGAGGGGCGGGTGGGGAAGATGGTGGAGGACATTGGTAAATGGTGGAAAGGCAAAAAGTTAGGATGGGGTTTGGATCTTTTACGGCAAATGATGGTGTTGAAACGACCGTGTCATTTGTCAGCTGGTACTCTCGAGACAATAGGATGGGGTAGGACTGTAGTTGAGGGTGTTGGTGAGTATCCTTTGTATGATTGGGTCGCTATATAGGCAGGATTTAAAGGATTGAAGTTATATTTGAGGGATAGGGAATTAATGTATAGATTCTTGCATGGTGTGGTTGCTTCAAGAGCGGTGTTATTCAATATGGGAATCACCAGTTATGGAAGCTGCGGGAGATGTGGGTATCAGGAAATGGGATTACATGCAATATATTTTTGTGAAACTTTAGGGCCGGTGCAGGAATGGATGAGTGATGTTTTAAGAAAGATGGGGGGGGGAGGGGTTGCCATTCTTAGGGCAATAAATCTGGATTTAAGTGGTATAGAGAAGCGTGAACAGAAGACGATAATGCACTTAATGGTTGATTTTGTATGTGTGTCGTGGAGGGTGCGGGAGGTGGGGGTCAGGGAACGAATCAGGGCAACAGCGGCGAGTATGATATGTACAAGAAAGAGGAATATGAGGGTGCATGGTAAGGGTTTTGAGGTTTTATTCAGTAGAGCGTATTGAGAGATGAGTTTACAAGATTTATTGACAGAGCGGGAGGTGAAACTGATGGAGGCTTGACACCGAGGGGGGGGGTCATCAGGAATGAGTGAGGGCGCAATGAGTGGGTGGGGACGAGAGAGCATATGAGGCGGGGATTGTGAGGACGAATGTCATAATTTGTAGGTTAATGAAAGGGGGAGACGTTAGTGGTAGGGGAGAGTAGGGGCTGAGGGTAGATGGGGACGGGGGACAATTGTTTTTTGCGGGGCGGTCATTTTCTGACTTTTTAGGATAAGGTTGGTTAGTTGATATGAGTGGAAATTGCATAAGTGTGTTGACTTATGTGACGGACTCAGGGGTTGGACTTTATGTCAGGGGATATGCGTGGGTTTGCCTGGCCTTTGGACGGGGCAGTGGGCGTGTAGTGGGATCTTGTGTAATGGCCTTATCCTCATAGTGCTTGGATAGGCGCCCTAGCCGTGAAAGGACACGTGGAGCGTTTGGACTATTCCTTCTTGGAATTATGTGATTGTGGAACCTTGAGGTGGAAGAGTTTCGTGGTATGCATGATGTATGGTATGGTAAGTCTTCATGTAGTGCAATGAGAGCACTAAGGGCGACAACGGAGCTGCAGGTTCGGTTAAAGTGGGAGCTTGTTGTATGTTAATTAAGCATAGCTTCTACGAAGGTGTATCATGCTTTTGATTGGTAATCCTGTAACGAATGGAGAATTTCACTGGATGTCTAGGGCCTTTTGTGCGGCATTCGGTGTGACTGATAATTTATATATTATGCCGAATAAACAGGTACCGGATAGAGCATAAAGATGAGGTGCTGTAATAGGGTTTCACATTGTAATAAACATTGAGAGTCATATATACATATATGTATAAAAGTACAGTACTTCCTATGAGGTTTATTATTTATATTGTGATTCCTGTTATGAATTGTTGTATAAAACCTGTGAGTGGATATTATTTCATCATATAATTGTTCGGAATATAAACAGTGAAAGTTATTAAATGGAGGAGTGAGAAGACGTAAACAAAATAAATGACTTCTTCTCAACCATAGGATCAAATCTTGCCAGTATAATCCCAGATACCAACGCCCGAGCAAGTGATTACCTACTGTGTACTAGTATAAAATATGGTATAGAGGTTTTGGGCCTGTAATGGTATTATGTTAGTTAGGTACATATTTCGTATGATATATGATATGGCCTTGTTCAGGGTATCAAGTTATATAATTGTCCATTGTTGTAATTGGGGAACATTGTAAACAGTTAAGCCATGTTGAGTATCAATTATATGGATATATATGCTAGTTTATATGATGTTCTGACAGGTATGTAAATGCGTAGGGAGGGGGACGTTTTCCTTATAAATGAAGGAATTAGGTACAGGTTTAGCACCTGCATAAGTATTATGTGTTGGTTAGTTATATTTTTGCATTTCACTAGTTGCACCCTTGTCATGAAGGGTATTGAGATGTTTCATGTGTATTTTGCTTTACATATAAGTTATACTCACTGTTTGTATGTGATGTATAAAGGTTGTTAGTCATACAGAGTTAACTGGAATAATTGGGTGTCATGTATCTAGAGTGTCACGGCTTATGGCACCGGGTGGTGCGGCACATCCATTGATGTAATACATTGTGATGAAAACTTTCAAATAAAATATAAAAAAAAAAATTACTGGTTTACAAAAACACTTAAGCAAACACTAGGACATATTTATTAGAAAATGTTTCTGTCCTGGGACCTTGATCATTTCTAACATACAGAGGTTGAAATTGTCCATGGAACAGCCCTCTAAGCAATTTATAGTGCTCACATGTGGTGATGTTGCTACGAATACTCACCAGACACTTGCTAAGCGTAATATGTCTTCACCATAAACACATCATCTATCAACGACCTCACTACAAAACGCAGCCACACACCTCTAACTTCCACAGCAGTCGTCTACACTATCCATTGTGAATTCTGTCCCAATAAAAATGTAGGCGAAACAGGCAGAGATGTTGCTGTCCGCCTGAACGAGCATTGAAATGCCAGTAACAGAAATGGCTTAAGATACACCCGTGTCCTCCACAAAGACTCCACGGGGCATTTGATGAACTGGGATGAGGCACAACTCGTTCTCACCGAAACAGACCATAGACGCCGACGCTGTCTAGAAGCCTCGCTAATCGCCGTCACCGACACAATAGAATGTAAAACTGGAAACCACAAAATTTCTAAAACATTTGTATACATGATACTCAAGTAGGCAAAGCACCACTAACCCAGCAACACAGGAGTCACATGATGTATCCGTCCTCATCCCAATATGGCATTCATCAGGTCACCATGAGTAACTCACACCTCACTCTCCGCCTGTATATACTGACTTTCAACTTCTGTATGTTAGAAGTGAACAAGGTCCCAGGACCACAACATTTTCTATTTTTTTTTTTATTAACACATCGGCCGATTCCCACCAAGGCAGAGTGGCCCGAAAAAGAAAAACTTTCATCATCATTCACTCCATCACTGTCTTGCCAGAGGGGTGCTTTACACTACAGTTATAAAACTGCAACATTAACACCCCTCCTTCAGAGTGCAGACACTGTACTTCCCATCTCCAGGACTCAAGTCCGGCCTGCCGGTTTCCCTGAATCCCTTCATAAATGTTACTTTGCTCACACTCCAACAGCACGTCAAGTATTAAAAACCATTTGCCTCCATTCACTCCTATCAAATACGCTCACACATGCTTGCTGGAAGTCCAAGCCCCTCGCACACAAAACTTCCTTTACCCCCTCCCTCCAACCTTTCCTAGGCCGACCCCTACCCCGCCTTCAATCCACTACAGATTTATACACTCTCGAAGTTATTATGTCTCGTTCCATTCTCTCTACATGTCCGAACCACCTCAACAACCCCTCCTCAGCTCTCTGGATAATAGTTTTGGTAATCCCGCACCTCCTCCTAATTTCCAAACTCCGAATTCTCTGCATTATATTCACACCACACATTGACCTCAGACATGACATCTCCACTGCCTCCAGCCTTCTCCTCGTTGCAACATTCATCACCCATGCTTCACACCCATATAAGAGTATTGGTATAACTATACTCTCATACATTCCCTTCTTTACTTCCATGGACAAAGGTGTTTGTCTCCACAGACTCCGAAGTGCTCCACTCACCCTTTTTCCCTCGTCAATTCTATGATTCACCTCATCCTTCATAGACCCATCTGCTGACATGTCCACTCCCAAATATCTGAATACATTCACCTCCTTCATACTCTCTCCCTCCAATCTGATATCCAATCTTTCGCCACCTAATCTTTTTGTTATCATCATCACCTTACTCTTTTCTATATTCACTTTCAATTTTCTTCTTTTACACACCCTACCAAATTCATCCACCAACCTCTGCAACTTCTCTTCAGAATCTCCCAAAAGCACAGTGTCATCAGCAAAAAGCAACTGTGACAACTCCCACTTTTATTTAATTCTTTATATTTTAACCCCACACCTCTTGCCAAGACCCTCGCATTCACTTCTCTTACAACCCCATCTATAAATATATTGAACAACCACGGTGACATCACACATCCTTGTCTAAGGCCCACTTTTACTGGGAAATAGTCCCCTTCCCTCCTACACACTCTAACTTGAGCCTCACTATCCTCATAAAAACTCTTCACTGCTTTCAGTAACCTTCCTCCTATTCCATCCACATGCAACATCTGCCACATTGCCCCCCTATCCACCCTATCATACGCCTTTTCCAAATCCATAAATGCCACAAAAACCTCTTTACCTTTATCCAAATACTGTTCACCTATATGTTTCACTGTAAACACTTGGTCTACACACCCCCTACCTTTCCTAAAGCCCCCTTGTTCATCTGCTATCCTGCTTTCTGTCTTACTCTTAATTCTTTCAATAATAACTCTACCATACACTTTACCAGTTACACTCAACAGACTTATTCCCCTATAATTTTTGCACTCTCTTTTGTCCCCTTTGCCTTTATACAAAGGAACAATACACGCTCTCTGCCAATCCCTAGGTACCTTACCCTATTCCATACATTTATTAAAAAATAGCACTAACCACTCCAAAACTATATCCCCACCTGCTTTTAACATTTCTATCTTTATCACATCAATCCCAGCTGCCTTACCCCCTTTCATTCTACCCACTGCCTCACGAACTTCCCCCACACTCACAACTGGCTCTTCCACACTCCTACTTGCCCTATGCACGAAATCACAGCTTCCCTGTCTTCATCAACATTTAACAACTCATCAAAATATTCCCTCCATCTTCCCGATACCTCTAACTCTCCATTTAATAACTCTCCTCTCCTATTTTAACTGTCAAATCCATATATTCCGTAGGCTTCCTCAACTTATTTATCTCACTCCAAAACTTTTTCTTATTTCCAACAAAATTTGTTGATAACATCTCACCCACTCTCTCATTTGCTCTCTTTTTACATTGCTTCACCACTCTCTTAACCTCTCTTTTTCTCTCCATATACTCTTCCCTCCCTGCATCACTTCTACTTTGTAAAAACCTCTCATATGCTAACTTTTTCTCCCTTACTACTCTCTTTACATCATCATTCCACCAATCGCTCTTCTTCCCTCCCGCACCCACATAAAGTAAAGTAAAGTAAAGTAAAGTTTTATTTCGTTGCAGATTGCAGATTACATAGGTATCGGTAGTTACAATGTAAATTGAGTGCAAGGAGAGCCACTGACATGCCATGGCATTAGGGGCAGCTTATTCTACATTTTTTAATCTACCCCATACATCTTCGACCCCATTGCCTACACTCTCACTAGCCCATCTATCCTCCAATAGTTGTTTATATCTTACCCTAACTGCCTCCTCTTTTAGTTTATAAACCTTCACCTTCTCTTACTTACTGCTTCTATTTTCCTTGTATCCCATCTACCTTTTACTCCCAAAAGTGATCTGATTTATCTGTTGCCCCTCTATAAACATGTACATCCTGAAGTCTACTCAACAGTCTTTTATCTACCAATACGTAGTACAACAAACTACTGTCATTACGCCCTACATCATATCTTGTATACTTATTTATCCTCTTCTTCTTAAAATATGTATTACCTATAACTAAACCCCTTTCTATACAAAGTTCAATCAAAGGGCTCCCATTATCATTTACACCTGGCACCTTAAACTTACCTACCACACCCTCTCTACATGTTTAGGTCCCCTACCACAATTACTCTCTCACTTGGTTCAAAAGTTCCTATACATTCGCTTAACATCTCCCAAAATCTCTCTCTCTCCTCTACACTCCTCTCTTCTCCAGGTGCATACACGCTTATTATGACCCACTTTTCGCATCTGACCCTTATTTTAATCCACATAATCCTTGAATTTACACATTTATATTCCCTCTTCTCCTTCCATAACTGATCCTTCAACATTATTGCTACCCCTTCCTTAGCTCTAACTCTCTCAGATACTCCTGACTTAATCCCATTTATTTCTCCCCACTGAAACTCGCCTACCCCCTTCAGCTTTGTTTCGCTTAGAGCCAGGACATCCAACATCTTTTCATTCATAATATCAGCAATCATCTCTTTCTTATCATCCGCACTACATCCACGCACATTCAAACAACCCAGTTTTATAAAGTTTTTCTTCTTCTCTTTTTTAGTAAATGTGTACAGGAGAAGGGGTTACTAGCCCATTGCTCCCGGCATTTTAGTCGCCTCATACGACACGCATGGCTTACGGAGGAAAGATTCTTTTCCACTTCCCCATGGACAATAGAGAAAATAAAAAGAACAAGAGCTATTAAGAAAAAGAAGAAAAACCTAGGTGTGTGTATGTATATATATGCATGTGCATGCCTGTGTAGTGTGACCTAAAGTGTAAGTAGAAGTTGCTAGATATACCTGTTATCCAGCATGTTTATGAGACAGAAAAAAGACACCAGCAATCCTACCATCATGTAAAACAGTTTCAGGTTTCTGTTTCACAGTCACCTGGCAGGACGGTAGTACCTCCCTGGGTGGTTGCTGTCTACCAACCTACTACGTGTTTTTTTCTGAACCAACTTGTCGGTATTTATTACCAATGTTTATACCATCCTGTCTGACACTGTAAAACACTATGGACATAGCATACAGAGAATTCCTTTCACTTCTACTCAAACACTGACACAACTTCTTAGAAGATTGCCTTGCTGAGATGATGGCACCTAGGTCCGCTCCTCGACAACTCCTTACATCTAGACACCTTTTTTCTCCTGCTGTTTACGCCTACCTATGAGAAAGTGCCGATGAACTGCGATATGCTCAGAAGGAGGACTCATTACGTGCCGCTGAGATTCGTGCTTCAATTCCCATTCCTGACAGAAGAACGGCAGAATATATACTCAGCAAAACTACCACTGCCAGCATCCAACAAAGATTGAAGCTATCAGGAAAACTACAAGAGCTGTGCTCCCACAGCAAATGGAGCGAAATGGGACGACCAGAAATCATAAATAATTTATCTTCCTATACACTAACC
>WNWK01024546.1:2500-10000 GCA_009830355.1 Cherax destructor
CAACTTCCACCGCCATTACATTACCGTCCACACTGATCGTCGCGCCCACAAATGTCACGTCTGTGGCAAGGAGTTCAAACGCAAGGATAACATGATGTCACACATCCGCTCTGTGCACCGTCCGGGCAAAGAAGGACATACTATCTTCAGAGACGTGACTGGTGTGTCCCCTAGTCTAGCCAGGGAAGTGCCACACTTACAAGAACAGTTAATGCAGCAACTACAGCAAGTGGATAAAGTTTAGAGTACCCGAGGTCGCACTGATCAAAGACTTTTCCCAAACTTGGTGGCTGTAGCCAGTTCTGTGCTGCTTGGCCAATACGGATCTAGCGCTTCCTGTCATTGTAACGCAGTCAACTCTGGGACAGTCTTGCTGATCTCAGCATCGGTCAAATTGACCGAAATCTCATTTCTAAAGTGCAATGTTAAGGTTTGACAGCCTTTACAAGTATACTCTTACCTGACGCGGTATCAAACCGCACATTGTGATGTCGAGCATATCCCATGACTGTGCTGCACCAGGCCTCCTGCAGCAGTGACTGCTGCAGCGGGAACCACTGCAGCAGCGACCGCTCCAACAGCAACTTGTACTGCAGCAACTGCTGTTGTACCTTTAAAAGAGCTCAACAGCGGAACAGTGTAAAGCCTTATTCAGTGCCTTGTGGAAGCAGTAAGAAATACCAACTGTCAGGGACTGTCAGTTCTCCCAGAGGCTTCTCATTATCCACAGGGACTATCCATTATTCCCAGGGACTATCCATTATTCCCAGGGACTATCCATTATTCCCAGGGACTATCCTTTACCCCAGGGACTACCTATTCTCCTTAGGGACTCTCCATTATCCCCAGAGACTATTTTGGGTACCCTGGGACTATCTATGCTACCCTGGTAATATCTATCCTCCCACATCCTCCCACAGTCCTCCCACATCCTCCCACAGTCCTCCCACATCCTCCCACAGTCCACCCACATCCTCCCACAGTCCTACCACAGTCCACCCACATCCTCCCACTTCATCCCACAGTCCTCCCACAGTCCTCGTGGAATTGTTACTTATGTTAGTTTATTGGTTATTTTTAACTTATTGTTAAAAGGAAATTTAGGTGGTAATCAAGGTGAAGTCACCTAGGTGAAGCAACCTAGGTGAAGCAACCTAGGTGAAGCAACCTAGGTGAAGCAACCTAGGTGAAGCCATCTAGGTGAAGCAACCTAGGTGAAGCAACCTAGGTGAAGCAACCTAGGTGAAGCCATCTAGGTGAAGCAACCTAGGTGAAGCAACCTAGGTGAAGCAACCTAGGTGAAGCCATCTAGGTGAAGCAACCTATGTGAAGCAACCTAGGTGAAGCAACCTAGGTGAAGCCATCTAGGTGAAGCAACCTAGGTGAAGCAACCTAGGTGAAGCCATCTAGGTGAAGCAACCTAGGTGAAGCCACCTAGGTGAAACAACCTAGGTGAAGCCATCTAGGTGAAGCAACCTAGGTGAAGTCATCTAGGAAGTCACCTAGGGGACGTAAAAGTCACCTTGGAAGTCATCTAGGGGACGTAAAAGTCACCTTGGGGAATTCACCTAGGGGAAGTCACCTAGGTGAAGTCGCCTAAAAAGTCACCTAGGTAAAGTCATCTAGAGGAAGTCACCTAGGTGAAGTCACCTAGAAAGTCACCCAGGTGAAGTCATCTAGAAAGTCACCTAGGAAGCCACCTAAAAAGTCACCTAGGTGAAGTCACCTAGGAATCCACCTAGAAAGTCATCTAGGTGAAGTCATCTAGGAAGCCACATAGAAAGTCACCTAGGTGAAGTCACCTAGGAAGTCACCTAGAAAGTCACCTAGGTGAAGTCACCTAGGAACAGTGCAATATAATTGATAGGAAATAATTCAGTACTTCATGACATTAATTTAGGATTTTCTGGATGCTTATAACCGAGTCTTGATCCGAGTAAATGGAACTAACCTCCTTTTCCTCGGATCAAGCCTGATTACCTCCCATTCCCCAGGCGCTGCATGACCCCCTACGGGTTTAGCGACTCCCACAGACACCTCACTGCCATGACCGAACGAGAGAATTCATTTTTTTTCTTAATCTCTAATGAATCTCAGTTTGTGACTTTAAGATTTATTTATTTATGGATTTTTTTTTTGTATTTTGTGTCTCCTGTGTGCACCTCCATGACTGTCTACACGATACACACACTGTGTGCACCTCCATGACTGTCTACACGATACACACACTGTGTGCACCTCCATGACTGTCTACACGATACACACTGTGTGCACCTCCATGACTGTCTACACGATACACACACTGTGTGCACCTCCATGACTGTCTACACGATACACACACTGTGTGCACCTCCATGACTGTCTACACGATACACACACTGTGTGCACCTCCATGACTGTCTACACGATACACACTGTGTGCACCTCCATGACTGTCTACACGATACACACTGTGTGCACCTCCATGACTGTCTACACGATACACACTGTGTGCACCTCCATGACTGTCTACACGATACACACACTGTGTGCACCTCCATGACTGTCTACACGATACACACTGTGTGCACCTCCATGACTGTCTACACGATACACACTGTGTGCACCTCCATGACTGTCTACAGATACACACTGTGTGCACTTCCATGACTGTCTCACGATACACACTGTGTGCACCTCCATGACTGTCTACACGATACACACTGTGTGCACCTCCATGACTGTCTACACGATACACACTGTGTGCACCTCCATGACTGTCTACACGATACACACACTGTGTGCACCTCCATGACTGTCTACACGATACACACTGTGTGCACCTCCATGACTGTCTACACGATACACACTGTGTGCACCTCCATGACTGTCTACACGATACACACTGTGTGCACCTCCATGACTGTCTACACGATACACACTGTGTGCACCTCCATGACTTTCTATACGATACACACTGTGTGCACCTCCAGGACTTTCTATACGATACACACTGTGTGCACCTCCATGACTGTCTACATGATACACACTGTGTGCACCTCCATGACTGTCTGCACGATACACACTGTGTGCACCTCCATGACTTTCTACACGATACACACACTGTGTGCACCTCCATGACTGTCTACACGATACACACTGTGTGCACCTCCATGACTGTCTACACGATACACACACTGTGTGTACCTCCATGACTGTCTACACGATACACACACTGTGTGCACCTCCATGACTGTCTACACGATACACACACTGTGTGCACCTCCATGACTGTCTACACGATACACACTATGTGCACCTCCATGACTTCACACGATACACACACTGTGTGCACCTCTATGACTGTCTACACGATACACACACTGTGTGCACATCTATGACTGTCTACACGATACACATACACTGTGTGCACCTCCATGACTGTCTACACGATACACACACTGTGTGCACCTCTATGACTGTCTACACGATACACATACACTGTGTGCACCTCCATGACTGTCTACACGATACACACACAGTGTGCACCTCCATGACTGTCTACATGATACACACACAGTGTGCACCTCCATGACTGTCTACACGATACACATACACTGTGTGCACCTCCATGACTGTCTACACGATACACACACAGTGTGCACCTCCAGGACTGTCTACACGATACACATACACTGTGTGCACCTCCATGACTGTCTACACGATACACACACACACACACACATACACTCTCACACACATGCACTCACATTCACACACATACACACACACTGGGCCAGGAGCTGTATCTGGACCCCTGTAACCACATATAGGTGGGTACACTCACGAAACCTCAGATATTATCGTGATCCTTCAGAATGCAGACACTATACTTCTCATCTCCAGGACTCAAGTCCTGCTAACCAGGTTCCCTGAATTCTTTCAGTATCGTTACATTGCTCGCACTCCAACAGCACGTGAAGCGATAAAAGTAACTTGTCTCTGCTCCTATCTAACACTCTCACACAGGCCTGCAGGATGCTCAAGCCGTTCGCATTCTAAACCTCCTTTATCCCCTCCCTTCAACTTTTCCCGGGATAACCCCTACTCCTTTCTTCTGTTCCCATATTTATACACCTTATTGGTTTTCATTTTCTCCAATCTTTCCAAACATCCACATCGTCTCAACCTCTCTTCAGTCCTCTGAATTATATCTCTGGTAACTCTACACAGGTTGCCAATCTCCAAGGTCCAAATTATCAATATATTAACACCACACATTGCCCTCAGACACATCTCCACTGCCGTCAGCCTCCCCTTCGCTGTAATGTTTAAAACCCATCCTTCACACCCATGTTGGTATTACTACACTCTGGTGCATTTATATTTTGTTTCCTACAGTTTCCTCAAAATTTATCCCTAGAGTATACCTGGAGTATCCCTGGAGTGTACCTGGAGTATACCTGGAGTATACCTGGAGTGTACCTGGAGTGTACCTGGAGTATCCCTGGAGTGTACCTGGAGTATCCCTGGAGTGTACCTGGAGTATCCCGGGAGTGTACCTGGAGTATCCCTGGAGTATACCTGGAGTGTACCTGGAGTATCCCTGGAGTGTACCTGGAGTATCGCTGGAGTGTACCTGGAGTATCCCTGGAGTGTACCTGGAGTATCCCTGGAGTGTACCTGGAGTATCCCTGGAGTGTACCTGGAGTATCCCTGGAGTATACCTGGAGTGTACCTGGAGTGTACCTGGAGTATCCCTGGAGTGTACCTGGAGTATACCTGGAGTGTACCTGGAGTATACCTGGAGTGTACCTGGAGTGTACCTGGAGTATCCCTGGAGTATCCCTGGAGTATCCCTGGAGTGTACCTGGAGTATCCCTGGAGTATACCTGGAGTGTACCTGGAGTATCCCTGGAGTATCCCTGGAGTGTACCTGGAGTGTACCTGGAGTATCCCTGGAGTGTACCTTTAGTATACCTGGAGTGTACCTGAAGTATACCTGGAGAGAGCTTCGGGGGTCAACGCCCCCGCGGCCCGGTCTGTGACCAGACCTGCTGGGGGATCAGGGTCTGATCAACTACGCTGTTACTGCTGGCTCTACATTCTTTCTTCTCATCTCTTCTATAATTTCCCCACCAGGTGTGGTCTCTTGCCCTGTCAAAGAGGCTCCTGATCCAAAAAATTACATCTCTTATTCGATTTCTTGGATCGACTCTAAATACCTCATTTATCTCTATTTGGCCTCATTAGATGGGATATTTCCCCTTTTTATGAAATTCAACTTATTGCTTTGTTCTTAACACAGCTTCAGACGGCACAGCTGTGTTGATCTGGGCAAAGTTTCCTTTGGAAAACTGAATCATTATAGCACATGTCAGGTCTCAGTACGACATTATAGCACATGTCAGGTCTCAGTACGACATTATAGCGCATGTCAGGTCTCAGTACGACATTATAGCACATGTCAGGTCTCAGTACGACATTATAGCACATGTCAGGTCTCAGTACGACATTATAGCACATGCCAGGTCTCATTACGACATTATAGCACATGTCAGGTCTCAGTACGACATTATAGCGCATGTCAGGTCTCAGTACGACATTATAGCGCATGTCAGGTCTCAGTACGACATTATAGCGCATGTCAGGTCTCAGTACGACATTATAGCGCATGTCAGGTCTCAGTACGACATTATAGCACATGTCAGGTCTCAGTACGACATTATAGCGCATGTCAGGTCTCAGTACGACATCGCGTGTTCAACTAGCGGGGTCTCTGATGGTGGAATAATACTGGAGGTTGCCTGCAGGCCCAGGAGCTGTAACTAAAGGTGTAACACTCCTGTAGCTGAAAGATGATCATACATTTAGTGTTGTTGAGTAGACAAGTACTGATCACTCAACAAGCATAATATAATACCTTGATTTCTACCAGTACATGTACAAGGTATACAGACCATAGCTGACATCAATGACATACTACATGGTTTAGCGCTTCTTTTGATTATAATAATAATAATGACATACTACTATATAGAAAGTCCCTTGTTATGCTGAGCATTTCCCGTAAATTAGGTCAGTTTCGTCCCAGGATGCGACCCACACCAGTCCACTAACACCCAGGTACCTATTTTACTGATTTGTGAACATGGAGAGCATGGTTACTGGTAGTAAACAAGAACACAACCTGTCACAGTACAAGTATGGGTGATTCACGATAACTACCTAGTTAGTTTTCATTTATT
Organism: Cherax destructor; assembly: GCA_009830355.1. Classification (NCBI taxonomy): domain Eukaryota; kingdom Metazoa; phylum Arthropoda; class Malacostraca; order Decapoda; family Parastacidae; genus Cherax; species Cherax destructor. The sequence goes on from WNWK01024546.1 coordinate 8,728, forward strand.
CTCTGAGTTACTCCCTTTAGTTTCAACCCATACCCAAAGTCTTGTATATAATGAGGCCATTACCCATCACCCCCTACAAGGAAGCTACCTCACCTCTGGAGACTCATGACATCCCCCAACACTCAGTAGTGATCCATATTCTCACTCCAGAATCCTACATTTACCAGTTCTGGAAGATAATATCCTCCCCTCTTCATCATCTGCCGCCTTCAGTGCATCACAGCTTATAATATTTTCTCCAGTTGTTCCTTCAATACTTGTAACTCAGCCTTGAAGACCAACAACACATTCCACCTGGAGACCAAAGCAACAACACTGTTATCGCTTCACCAGAGACCTAAGACCTTAATTACTGCTATATCTATCTCGTAAACACGTGTCCCCACACTTCCTCTGTGCTCCCCAGATACGACAAGTCAGTTCTACCTTACCAACATTTTATATTCCTTGATCCATCTAGCCTCTCACATCTTTCGTTAATGGCTTTAAATGTTTCTACCTTTCCAACTAAATTTTCTTCACAAGTCCCTGGCACTACAGTGCCACTTGTTAACCTCCTGCTAACTGGAAGACAGGACGGTAAGGGTCTCCTTCAACCCAGTAGACTTACTTGTAAACTCATGTAACTAAAATACACACAGATACCAGATGCCTACAAAACAACACGAACATCCGTATCTCAGACTAATCTCATCTGACATTGGTCATGTTGACTCACCACGACCTTCACTCACTAGCAACACTTCTATCAATACACATAACCCCACTGCAGTCTAATTCCTCGTTACTTCACTACCTCACGTCCACTATATTAATCATCCCACTACATAACCACCCCTGGCTAACCACTACCTCTCACACTAATGAGTAAATACTCTTACTTCTGCAATGATTTTCAACAATTACCGGCAACATCTGGGAAGAGGCCATATTTACCTTACCCAGTTGTCTTCAGTATAAATATCTTCATCAACCTAAACTACGTAACAAAGATTTACCATCTCTGGGAATTATCTATCACATTAGATCCGGGTCTGATGAATGTTGTAATAACATTCACACTTCTGTGTGTCTTAACTAGTGGTACTGCTGTATGACCCCTATGGTTTAGCGCTTGTTTTTGATTGTAATAATAATAATAATTAGTGGTATTATATAGTACGTACTAAGACACGTGTATACAACTATTTAAACAACGGTACTGGTGGGGTTAGAACCCATGGCAAGTGTGAAACTCCAGTTCGTAAGCCTCTTGCAGTTGTGGTCACAGTGG